>JAUZNC010005506.1:20250-35458 GCA_034780395.1 Vannuccia rotundouncinata | reverse complement strand
TAAATTATAAAAGACACTGAATTTTAAACACCATCTGAGAATGCCTTTTTAATTTCATATATAGATTTTTTAAATACATTTAACAAACTATTTTTAAAACATACCATTTACTTATGGAAATCAATAAACTTGGTTCTAATTAATGTATTATCGTTAGCACACAAATTAAAACGTAATGTTTTTAGTACCTTATTAAATGCATATTAAAATCACAAAAATCGATAAAATCAATAAAATCGAAACTAAGCTTAAAACCAATCTTATTTCTAAGCCCAAGACCCGGCGGAGTAATCTTACACTTAAATCAGAATAATTTTACACTTATTAATTCCCCTTTTAAAACTATAATTTTATGTACTGAAAGAATTAACACCGATACAAAATTTAAAGAAGCATTATTTATCAAGAGGAATAAACCATTATGATTAATTAATAGAGACAAAGGTTGGGACATCATTAATTTGAAGAATTGAATACTGATTTTTGATCAAACATTTTTTTAAATTTATTTATGTGAAATAATAAATATGTTATAAGTGAAATACTATTATATATTAAAATTTAGTAATTTGAAGTTGTATTTGAATTTAAATGTAGTTGACTTATTATAATTTATTGAGTGACCATGTTGTAAGGACGAAAATTTTCAATATATAGTTTTGAAGTTATTTATTTTAATATTTAATATATGAGCTAACACACTTTCTACATTCTTGTTAATAATGATAGAATATGATTTACGAATGTTATAATCCGGATTTTATATTGTAATACTAACACTATACTCGAAATACTTAGTTATGAAAGTTTAACTCTATTATATGAATGGGGACCTGGTCGAAAGTGTCGGCTTTTATTATATTTTTATTAAGTTAATATCTCAGTTAGCATATTATAAGACTCTATATAGCTAATGTTGTAATTAACGAATATTTTAATATTTCTAAATATTATAAAATATTTTTCCAATTATAATTAATTTAGTTAAACTACATTACAATTAAAAGTAACTATAATTACACAAAGAACAAATTATGTAAATGTATTTCGATTCAATAAAATGACAACAAAAACATTGCTATACATCCCCACATCTATTATTTATACAAATTAAGGAACAACAATCTTTCTCTCTTTTACAAAAATTACCATTCGATGAACACTTGGGCACGCAAACGCCAAACGTGCAATTCCTCCAACAACAGTCAAAGTGGTTGCTGCAAAGCTGAAAGTTGTTTCGGCAGCAGTGTGAGCTCTCTCTGTCTTGGTCAACTGTACAAGAAAAATCTGGTGGGCAACAAATCAACTCATCAAATTCTCCCAAAAACGTGACGAATTTTGACCGGCATGGCGTCTCTTTGGGGTCACAGTCTGGAACATAATATTAGAAATTTTAGATTTTCTTAGGTAACTTGACTATAACAAATATTTTGAAACAAATATGAGTGACACTAAATTATATTATAAAATTGTGGTCTATTTAGTCTTTAATTCAATCTAAATAAGTTTTTATAAGTTTATACAAAAGTTTATATGAGTAAAATATAATTACATAAATATGAGATATGTCCTATATAAGGGAGGACGTATTTTGCTCAAATATTGTATTTATTTTATTAAGTTAATTATTAAACTTTTCAGATTAATTCCCATAATTCGAATTTTATATTGAATGAACTTATTATTTTATTCCATAAATTTGGGATTTATTTTTACACAGAGTAGATTAATTTAGCGAATTATTTTAACCACTAAATTTTACTATGACTTTAGTTATCACTAATATATATATATATATAAAGATGCTATATATATTCATTCTTTACAGGAAATAGAGAACATTTTTATTTTACTGTAGCAATCAGAAAAAAGGGTAAATTTGCATTTTACATAAACAAATATTTCAAACTGCGAAAAATATATTTATTATTCATTTGAAATAACAAAAAAAGGAATTGATTAATAGAAATTTACTGATAAGAATTCAAATAATGGTTCCGTTAAATAAAATTGGGAGATTTTGTTATAGAGGTCTTAAATGTTGACAATGGACTTGATCATGATTAATTTAGGTATCGTCAGAATGTTAGACAATCCATAGACATATGACAGGATATTGTTAACTCTGGGATAATGGGGTGATGTTCAACGTGTTCAAAAATAAAAATCTGAACATTATAAACCAAATAATAAAATTAAACTTTTAAATAGCCCTATATAATACACATTAACAATATATTATAATAAAAAAAGGTAAAATATTAAAACAATCAGTCGTTTAACCTTTTGGGTACGGGTGACGAACGCACGTTCGTCATAGAAAATTTAAAATAATGCGCGGTGACGAACGTGCGTTCGACATATAGCAAAGTGTTTGCAAAGCAGTTAGTATTGATCCGTGCACTTGTTCATGGTTTCCTAAGTATATACCGCGCATAACAAGTCGATGAAACATTGTTTGAAATTTATATCTTGAAATTTATTCGTTACTCGGATCCTTATTTCGTTGATACGATGTCTCCGATTCCAGAAAAGACATGTTCCTGATTCTTCTGAATGATATCTGTAAGCAGTACACTCCTTCAAAAATATTGTCAACCGACGAGTCCCGGCTCCTTCATGAGGGACGTCTGAAGTTTAAAATGTTTATCCGTACGAAGCGCGCTCGATTTGGGATGAAACTCTTTGTGCTTGCTGATTCTTTTGGCTATGTTTCGCATATAACTATATACTATGGAAATGATACTCCCAATCCGGTGATCGTTGGTGTTCCAGATGAACTGACAAAAAGTGAACTTATTGTGGTCCATCTGCTCGACCAAGCTGGTTTCCTGGACAAAGGCTACATCGTCTACATAGACAACTGGTATTGTAGTTCACGACATGCGGAGTATTTACATCAACGAAAAACAGCGGTACGTGGAACAATTAGAGCAAGAGCAGGCTTTGGCATCAAATAGTATGCGCTTCTTTAGAAAAGATGAGAGACTCTTTGTCAAATTTATGGACAAGAAGGTCGTGTACTTCGTAACTACAACGGACACTGCAAATTTTGTTGAAAAAGAACGGATTACCCGAAGTGGAGGCAAAACAAAAATCAAGAAACATAGCTGCATTGAAAAGTACAACAAACTTATGAGCGGTGTTGATGTACAAGACCAGCTGATGGATTATTACAATCCTGTAAGGAAATCCCCCGCCTGGTTTAAAAAACTCGGATTTAATTTAATTCAGCGTCTAATCATCAATGCATTCTTACGGTACAGAGCAGAAAAGAATGCAAAAGCCCGTTTCCTTGATTTCATCAAGAAAGCAGTGTTGCTATTGACCCAAATTCACAGAGAATAGATGATATGGTAAGGACATTATTGACATTAATTATGCAGTTTCTGGTGTTTTTTGTAATTAAAAACAAAACTATTGTTAATAAATTAATAAAAAATAATCGTTTCAGTGTTTTTGTTTTTCGTTAATATTTTCCGCGCATTACTGTACATTCAAATTATGGAACCCGTACTCAAAGGGTTAAAGATATTTGCAAAAAATCATGTTTTATGACAATTCTATCTTACTTATTTCTACTTTTCTCCAGCAGAACTTTTGATGTCTATATATTGATTTATTGATATATATATATAGATTTTATGGAAATTTGGCACAGTTCTTTAGTTTTTTAGTTGAAATATGGAATTAATTTAAACTTCTGAACTTTTTATAAGTTATATAAACAAAAATAGGTTATTTTTACTTTAAATTAAAACAAAATTTAACATTGTATGTATAAGTTTCTCCAGAGCAGTGATATGCATAACTATTTAAAGCACCAAACTCTATAATACCGGTTTAACCATTGATATCATAATATTATTTATCTAGATCAGCAAATTAAATTTTGTTCGAAATAAAATCAGACAAAAAGTCAAAATGGTGAAATCTTTTTCTCCCCATAATTTTACAAATAAAGCTGTATGAAGTAGACCAAATCGATAAATATATCTTTGCACAAGTAAGTTCTATTAATTTTATACATATTGTGAATCTTTATTGTCGTATATATGCAATATTTATAACAATTTATGTTTTTATGGAGAATTGTTTTTCTAAGCCAATTTAAATTAATCAGATTGCTATTGATTTTCCCATATCGGACGCTGTTTTACGTACAAAGCTTAGTATAGTTTGCTAATCTAGAGAAGTTAAATAATATCATTGATAAGTATATCAATGATTTTAACCTTTTGGCAAATTTACAATGCCGATGATAAGCTTCCTATGCAAGGTAGATTGTTATGGACAGGAATTTGTTTAGCCGCAAACTATTATGAAGCCAAAGGTACGTAGATTCGAACCGCAGACTTCTCATGGTTTATTACCGACATGTTACGCTTCCAGCATTCCATCTTTACAGCAACGGTGGGTTGTGTTACTACTGTATTGCATCGGAGTGAGTGGCTCAAACAGTACAATTATATTTAGTGCAGTGAGATAGGTACGTATTACAAAGAAAGCTTCACTGTTTACGGGTATTATAGAGCGTGGTGCTTTCTTTTATGATTTATTATTTAACATTACATACATTTCTTTATATATAGGACCTGGAGTACCATTACTTAAAAGCAGATTGGTAACTTATTAACGTTATTACGCAAGATATGTCTTTAATTAATAAAATTTTGACAAAAAATTGAGGGAACACAAATACAAAATATAATACAAAATTTACATAAAACTAAAACAAACAAAATTTAAATATACGTACGAAATGATAATTCGTCTTCATTTCTATTTTAGGATATTTAAATACTAAACTACAGTTTGTCCCATAAGTCTTGTCCCATAGAAAGCAATTTATTTTTTAAAAGTTTGAATCATATTATCTTATCTTGACTCAACGAAAGAGGTGACAAACAGGACAACATCACTGACTATTGAAGAAAATCCAAAGCTATCAGTAAGAAGAAGACCGACGAATTAGGATACCACGATCTATAACATTGTTATTATATATGATAATGACTTCTAGGACACACTGTGTATAAATTATAAGTACGTACACAAAAATTCTAGAGATGATTATTTCACTTACTTAAATCATATGTGCTCAGATACGATACCATAAAAAACAAAACATATATCTGAATTTTCATATTACATGGAATAGCCAACCTATAAAATTAATGTATATATATGAAATTTATATAGATATTATATATATATAGTATTTAAACAAAGACAGTATATATATATATCTATGGTAATATATTAATGTAATGTATTAATGTATACATAGAAATATAATATATGTATTATATTTCTATGAATGTATACGATTAAAATATATGCTAAATGCTATAGATATAAAATTGTATTTTGTATTTTGTATTATAATCAAAAAATTTTATTCATATTAATTTCATATTTAATAAAAACGAGCTATAACCACATAGAGTAGACTAACAAAATGCTATAACCAATATATCATAACTTTTCAAGGAAAACAAACCATCAATATCTAGACTGGAAAACGGATTGAAATCAAACTGTGCGAAAAAATCAATATTTTTAAATTGTACATTGATATTTTTGTTTACTAATATAATCTATACTAAACTACGTTATTTATTGATGTACTTTAAAAAACTATAATCTGAAGCAACTAAAGTATGCTAAGCGTAAATAGTACATTCAAAGGCAATCAACATCAAGAGCCCATCAGCAACATCAGGGGCTCCGTCATCAACATTAGGGGCCTATCATCAACATTAGGGGCTCCATCATCAACATAAGGGGCCTATCATCAACATCAGTGGTCCATAATCAACATCAAGGACCCATCAGCAACATCAAGGGCTCCATCATCAACATCAAGGACCCATCAGCAACATCAAGGGCTCCATCATCAACATTAGGTGCCTATCACCAACATTAGGGGCTCCATCATCAACATCATGGGTCCATAATCAACATCAAGGATCCATCAGCAACATCAGGGGCCCATCATCAGCAACATCAAAGCCCATCAGCAACATGAGGGGCCCATCAGCAACATCAGGGGCCCATCAGCAACATCAGGGGCCCATCTGCAACATCAGGGGCCCATCAGCAACATCAAGGGCCCATCAGTAACATCAAAGCCCATCAGCAACATCAGGGGCCCATCAGCAACATTAGGGGACCATCAGCAACATCAGGGCCCATCAGTAACATCAGGGCCCCATCAGCTACATCAGGGGCCCATCAGCAACATCAGGGGCCCATCAGCAACATCAGGGGCCCATCATCAACATCAGGGCCCCATTAGCACCAATGTACCAAATTTAAAGCATGAAATCATATAGGAAAATCTAAAAATAGTTACATAAAAAGTAATACATAAGTGAATGTTTCTATTTATAGATAAATATTATATTCTGAAAAATGTTATCCTTCTTATACGATTAATTTTTGTATATTTTACTGAATGGCAATCAATATAAGATTGTATTTAGCTATCCAATAGATATAAATTTTACTGTTTAGATAATAATTTTGATTTATATTTTTTAAAAGTAATTATCTATAATTAAAAATAGTAATATATCGATCTAGATAAACACCATCAAAGTAATTTGAACTTTTAAATTCTATACGGAGAATAATTATTCGGAGTACCATTTATATTGATGTTTCAAATTTATCAAAATTAATGGAATTAATAATGTTTCTATACTAAAGTAGTAATAAAAAAGGCATTTATCAATTAACATGGATTCTATACTTTCTAAATTAGTTGAAAATGTAAAATCACGACTTAGCTTTGATCCAGATGAAACCGTTGCATCATCTCTAGCTACTGTAAGTTGCAAACTAATAAAGTTTTTGATATTTTTTTGTATATTGTTACTCCAAAGCAGTGAGATGAAAATTCAAATAATTTATTTAGGCAAAACTGCTCAAACAATACCGGTAAACAGTATTTTTCAAATTTGTAAAGTAAAAGATAAATTTCCTAATAAACTTTCATTTGGCAGCTTAGCATAGTGGTAACATACCGGCCACAAACCAGTAGATCTGCGGTTCGAAAGTAGCACTTGGCTTCGTGATTATAGTTTGCGGTTAAACAAATTCCTGTCTAAACTATCTACTTTCCTATTGGGAACTTTATTTTCGTCGGCATTGCAAATTCGTAAAATAGTGTTTACCGGTATTATTTAGACATCGGGCTTTAATTATAAAAATTTACTGTATATATATACATATTTTAGATTAGTACCAACTGTAATCAGATTATTTAGTTTTTGTTGTTTGTATTTTTAGGATGGGAAAAAGAAACACCAAAAACGTTTTAATCCTAATGCAGTGGCAGACCAATTAACAACCCTGCAACTAAAAACAGTAGACGATGATAAAGACATTGAAAGGAAAACAAGAGACATTCTGGACTATTGGAAAAAGCATAAACCCGTTGGCGGTAAACACAAATTGGAAGATGTGATGAAACTTTTGAATAATATGGAGAAAAAACTTCAACGGCTTCAAGAGGAGCGTGAACATATTCAGAAAGTCAAAGAGGCCCTGGAATTAACTGAAGCGGGAGTAAACTCCCCCACTGATCAAAAGGTCATAGATGCTTTGTTGGACGTGGAGAGTGTTAAAGTAAATTGGATGACAATCTCACGTGTCAGAGCGAATCTGGAATCTTTGAAAGACACTCCGTGGAAATCTGTCAACCCGAAGAAATTAAGAATTCAACTGGATACTCTGTCTCAACAGTTACACGAAATGCCAGAAGAATATGGCGAATGCAAAACTGTTATCGAATGTAACAATATGATAGCTATGTATCAGAAATATATGGTCGTTATTACTCAACTCAAATCGGAGAACTTAAAGGGACATCACTGGAAAAATTTGATTAAAGTTCTTGGAATTAAATGGGATCCAGACAACATGACTCTTCAGGATATTTGGAAAATTGATTTTGAAAAACACGGTCAAGCGATTATGGATATATTGTCAGTTGCACAAGGAGAAGGCGCATTGGAAGAATTTTTGAAACAAGTAAAGAGTATATTTTTTATTATCAGCATAACTAATATACTATATATACTAATAAAACTATATTTAATGAATAATTTTATATTATTTATGTTTAAGTAGAATGATTTGTAGTCAAATTAACCGATTTAAACAATATACTAATTAACACAAAATTTAGTTATATAAAATTTTTTACTAATTATAGTAGTTTGATTTGAGACTATTTAAAGTAACAAACAAACATTTCCTGAAAGTCATTAGCTGTGTAAATTGGGTGTATCAAAATGTAAACTAACTTTTCTTATATTAAGGATTACACATAAAATAGATTTACTAACTCAAAAATTATCTGATTTGTAAATAAATTCTGGTATTCTCGCACATTATACCTAATCGATATTAAATTAATTTAGTACTCAATAAAGGAAAACAAATTTTAAACTGCTTGGAGTAACTAACTTTTTCTGATCGTTCATTTCAGATTAAAGAAACTTGGTCCAATTACGAATTGGAGATGGTGAATTATCAGCACAAATGTCATCTTATTCGTGGATGGGATGAACTCTTTACCACTGTTCGAGAGGACATCAGTAGTGTAAATGCTATGAAACTTTCTCCTTACTTCAAGGTAATTATTTTCCATAGATCAAAATATTGTGATACTGTTCAAAATACATTTAACAAATTTATATTGTTTATAAAACACAATAATGTGTCTATTTAGACAATATTTAATATTTATTTATAAAACACTTTCTTGTAAATTATAATTTTACGTACATTCACTTACTTCCAACTGAAATTTGATCTTTCGTTTACAAAAAGTCAATAAACTTTAACCTGTTGATTATCGTTTAATTTATGAAAAGCAGAATTTAATTAAAAAATTAAACTTTGTTTAGTGTTTAAAAATTCTGTCTTATAACATACAGTTTCTTACATTCAAATACTTAAATAGATTTAGATATTATCAATTCATTTCTAATATTCAGTATTAAATACTCAGAATTGTTAAAGGTAGAGGAATATTACATTTGGGATTAAACATATTTGAACGCCTATAATGTTTTATTATTGAATAAATTGTCTATATATATTTTAAATAAATAAATATTATAATTTTTTTTTACTTCTAGATGGCTAAAGTAAGTTATTTATTTAAAAAATAAAATAACAAACTATTTTTAAAAATAAGAATGGTTAAAATTATGGATAAAATTATTTTAACAAAAGTTTAAAGATAAAGTTTTCTGTACCTACTATTTAAAAATAATATTGTTTTAATTTTTTTATTATTAAATAATATGCTTTAAAAAAGTAAAGACTGTCTTAAGCTGCAGTTTTGCAGTTAAAATAATATAGTATAACAGGATAATGTTTGTTTTTGATTTCTGTTTGACATTATTTCTTTTTATTGATGTTTAACCAAATATAATAATATAAATGTTTGTTTACGCTATACATAAATACATTGTCCAATTCAAATATACATTGTTTTATTTAATGACTTTACTTATTTATAATTTTACAGAAATTTGAGCAGGAAGCCAAAGAATGGGAAGAGAACCTTGTCAATATTAACTCAATTTTTGATATCTGGATCGATGTTCAAAGGAAATGGGTCTATCTGGAGGGAATATTTGCAGGCTCCTCTGACATTAAGGCTCTTTTACCTGTAGAATCAAAAAACTTTAATAATGTGTCTAACGATTTTCTGGGTTTAATGAAAAAAGTGGCAAAAACTCCAAATGTATTACAAATAATAAAGATACCACGAGTGCAAGCCCAAGTTCAAGGACTTTCAGATAATCTTAAAAAAATTCAGAAATCTTTGGGAGAATATTTAGAGCGACAACGAGCTGCATTTGCAAGGTATTTATATTGTTTCTTTTTATACAATAAATAAAACCCTTTTTATATTTAATATATTTTGGCTATTAAATAAATACATCTGCAAATATTCTTCTATAAGTTCTTGTAAAAATTGTAGTAACATCTTTATATTAGTACCATAACTTATATAATTCAGGTTCATGAAATTGTTTATCACATCAGTTGCAATTTTTATTCAATGAAAACTAAATTTATCGGTTGAATTTCATTGACTAAAACCAAATTTTGCTTGAAAAAATCTTAGAAAAACGTAATAATAATGACAGCGAACATAAATTTATAAAACACTTATATAACCACCGATAAACATTGTTATTTTTGTATTTAGTTTAATAATTGTAAATTTTTCCTTTCATATTTTTCAATAAATTAATCGTTTTAAAACATTGAAATTCAATTGACAATAAAAGATTACATTTATTATTTATTGACTAACATTTTAATAAATAATGTACCAATAAGATTAATCTGAGTTTGTACATTTTAAATTGAAGGTTTTATTTCATCGGGGATGACGATTTATTGGAGATCATTGGAAACAGCAAAAATATTCCGCGTTTACAAAAACATTTTAAGAAAATGTTTGCAGGGCTAAATTCACTTGATTTGACCGACAACAATACAATTATTACAGGAATACAGTCAAAAGAAGGCGAGTGTATGACTTATGCACAACAAATCAATATTCGAGAATATCAGCGTTTGAACGATTGGATGAACATGCTAGAAAAAGAAATGCGTATTTCTCTGGCGAAGAACTTAGCTAACGCCATCGTCGCGCTTCAAGGATTACAAAGAAATAATATGGAACGACAAGCCTTCATTAAATGGGCAGACAACTACCAGGCCCAACTGGTGGTTTTGGCCGCACAAGTCACTTGGTCCGAACAACTGGAGGCTGCCCTCAAACAGTCTGGAGGTAGTGCAGATCCGGTCAATAAAGTGCTCACTTTTGTCGAGACCAATCTTAACGTCTTGGCTGACTGCGTGCTCTATGAGCAACCAATTGTTCGACGTCGTAAATTGGAACATTTAATCATTGAACGTGTTCATCAGCGGGATGTTATAAGAATGTTCCTAAAGAAAAAAATCTTAACAAATAATGACTTCGAATGGTTAAGTCAGATGCGGTTTAATTTTGATTCAAAGCTATCGGACCCTTTGCTTCAACTCAACATACGAATGGCTAACGCTCAGTTTTTTTACGGATTTGAGTACCTTGGTCTTTGTGATAGATTGGTCCAAACTCCACTGACTGATCGGTGCTTTTTGACTCTGACCCAAGCTCTGGAGGGACGTCTTGGAGGATCACCTTTCGGTCCTGCAGGAACGGGAAAGACAGAGTCCGTCAAAGCTTTAGGAAATCAACTCGGTCGATTTGTTCTAGTATTTAACTGCGATGAAACTTTTGATTTTCTGGTAAGTTTGAAAATTAGAAAATCAATTATTTATACCATGAATACATACATTTTAAAAATAGACAATACATATTTCCATATGGAAATTCTTATTATAAAATTAACTTCAAATTATCGTTAATATTTAAAAGTTTAACAAATCTAATAATTTGATAGCGTATATAATTTGAATAACACCCTATATATACTGAAATATGATTTACATATCTTTTCAGGCCATGGGTCGTATCTTTGTGGGTCTTTGTCAAGTAGGAGCATGGGGCTGTTTCGATGAATTTAATCGGTTAGAGGAAAGAATGCTCTCAGCTGTGTCACAACAAATTCAAAACATTCAAGAATCATTGCGTGAATTATCGATCTCTGGAAAAGGAGTACAGGTGGAACTTTTGGGAAATAAGGTACGTAACATTTAGTTAAGCATATATGCTGTTTAATATGCTTTGGGAAAACAAAATTATTGAAACAAAAAGCCATCCTAAAACATTTTAAAACAACGCATAACACAATTCAGTATCATAATTACTAACTTAATTATGTCCTTAAAACTACTGGGAAGGAACACGTACTCAAGTTTATTTCAAAAATTGCATTTACCAAAATTATTCGTGGTTTATGTTTAAGCAATAATTGGATTTAAGCCATCGAAGTTATGCATGAAACTTTATCCATAAAATATTTGTTAATGAATACTGCTATACATTTTACTTGATTTCATCAGCTATTGGCTACAACACTAAGTCAATTTAACAAGAAATAGACATCAGATATTAGGCAAAAGATGTACAACAAAATTTCAATTTCAATTATAATTAAATATATTTATTTTATAAAAAATTTTAAATAATTTCTTTTTCTTATTTATTAAAGATTACACATTATCTAATTTAATGATAATAAAGTTAATTTTTCTGTTTCTTATATTTCACTTCAAAAAACTAAATTTTCAAAATCAACCAAATTTTATTCCGCCAAAGAGAACATAATTCATAAATTTTCAATGACATTATTGAACAACAGGTTGTATTGCACCCGGATATTGCTATTTTCATCACAATGAACCCCGGTTACGCTGGACGTTCAAATTTACCGGACAACTTGAAGAAATTATTTAGAAGTATCGCCATGACCCAACCTGATCGGCAATTAATTGCTCAAGTTATGCTTTATTCACAGGTATAATGTTTTAATGTAAAAACTAAAGTGGTATTATTATAAATAATAAATATAGAGATACTTTATCAAATTATTCCAAAGAATAACTCTACATTATTTCAGAATCATTATTTTTCTCAATTTGATGACGTCAACATCATAGACTCATATATTCTCCTTTAATATTCTTTAAAGAAAAATATAGAAAAATATAACTAACTGTCCAACTATTTAAAAAAAATATATGTAATATTATAATAGTGTTCATTATAGTTTACTTCATTTTAATTAAAAGGGTTTTCGACTTGCGGAAAAATTGGCCTGTAAAGTCGTGCCACTTTTTAAACTTTGTGACGAGCAACTTTCTTCACAATCACATTACGATTTTGGACTGCGAGCACTTAAAAGCGTCCTTGTTTCGGCCGGAAATGTCAAACGAGATGGTATACAACGAATTAAAAGCAAGCGAAAGGAAGGAGACAAAGTTAGTTTACATATTTCTAAATTAATGATTAAATGTGTTTAATAAAGTAACCACATTCATATCAAGTTCAACATATTAAGGGCTGTTGAATATGGATAACAAATGATTTTCGACATTGTTTTCCAGCATTATGGCGTCATTTTGTATGTGATCAATATAATATTATAATATTATTAATTTTGAATATACAAATAACATAATTCATTACCAAAATTTATTCAACTTTGCAGGAACTTGATGCCAACGAATTATCAAAACTTCTTCCGGAACAGGAAGTGGTCATCCAATCTCTGATGGAAACACTCGTTCCAAAACTAGTGTCCGAAGATATCCCACTTCTGTTTAGTCTCCTTAAAGATGTCTTCCCTGATATGGCCTACAAACCGGCAGCGATGAAGGACCTCAGACGGGAACTAAAATCTGTTTGTGAGGAACTCTGTCTGACCTACAGTGACACCCCAAACACCGAGGGATACCTGTGGACTGAAAAAGTTCTGCAGCTTTATCAAATCAGCAATATTCATCACGGACTTATGATGGTTGGCCCCTCAGGTAGTGGAAAGTCCATGGCATGGCGAGTGCTTTTGCGGGCATTGGACAACCTTGAAGGGATGGAAGGGGTTGCACATGTCATTGATCCCAAATCTGTTGTTAAGGATTGTCTTTACGGATCTCTTGACCCAAATACAAGAGAATGGACAGATGGTCTTTTTACACACATACTTAGAAAGTGAGTTATTATCTGTGCTGATTTATTATTAGTAAGCTTACTGTTCAAATTATCTTATGTGAGTATAATATTTAATTTAAGTATTTTTTTTTTTAAGTATTCAATGGTGAGTCGAATCATAGTTTTATAAAGTTTTGTTACGTTTTTAAAAACACAGTTATAATATTAAATATATGTTATTAATAATTATAAGAATACCTATATTAATATTATAATGGGTATATAGCAGAAACTATAAATAAGCATCATATTATTAATTTGAATTGTTTCTTTAAATCTTCGTCGTCTAAATATCCCACATATCTACTCATTGCATTTACTCCTTTTAGGAAAATTCTTAACATTCAGTAATTCCATCAGTTATATATTTTTTTAGAATTTGAAAAGAATTTCTCAGGAACCATGTTACTACAGATATATATTTAAATTATACATAAAAGCAAATATTGAATTTAATAATATTGAATTTTGCCAAGGATCGACAGAAATCGATACTAAGTGACAACAATCATCTAGATTACCAATCTAGTTAAGCTTAAACAAAGATATCTATGCTTTTTCCATTAATATTAAACATGAAACAATAAAATAGATTATAGTATTTCATTTAAAAAAATGATTCATCTGAGTTAATATAAGCCTACACTATTAATGGTAATAATAAATTTTCTATTGTTAGGATAATCGACAGTGTTCGTGGAGAAGTGAATAAACGCCAGTGGATTATATTCGATGGCGATGTTGACCCGGAATGGGTTGAAAATCTCAATTCAGTCCTTGATGACAACAAACTGCTAACACTACCCAACGGAGAACGGCTCGCTATCCCTCCCAACGTGCGTATTATGTTCGAAGTACAGAATCTGAAATATGCCACGCTAGCTACCGTGTCCCGATGCGGGATGGTTTGGTTTAGTGATGATGTGCTCACTGATATCATGATTATGCGAAATTTTCTAATGGAAATACGCTCGATCCCCATCAAGGTTGAAAACTTGCATCGGGATCCAGACGAAGAGGAAGAATTCAAGGAAGAAGAGGAGGCTGCTCCGGTCGATGATCTTTTAATGGTGATGATTTAAATTGTCTGGTTTTAGTTAATTATATGCTACATAAATGGCTAATTTGTCATTAATTTCATAATTTTTTAGTGAATAAAATGAATTTTATTTTGTAACTGCTAAATATACATATAATTAATATTGCTTAGGAAAAATATAATAAAGATATAAGATATAATAAATTTGTTAACAGTCTCTTTGCTAATCTGATCTTAAAATAGATTAATTATATAACAATTTTGGGATGTTCTACACATATTTAAGACGAAGGCTACCAAGCCACTTTTATATTACCTAAAATGCTTTACATATTTGGTCCTTAATATAGCATTCTAAATATTAATTCATTAATTCATTAATTAATTCATTAATTCATTCATTAACTTACATGAAATGTTATCAAATTCATTTATAAATGTTTTTTTTAATTCTTTTTTAACTAAGCTTGACG
>JAUZNC010005506.1:4757-20150 GCA_034780395.1 Vannuccia rotundouncinata | reverse complement strand
ATTCATTAACTTACATGAAATGTTATCAAATTCATTTATAAATGTTTTTTTTAATTCTTTTTTAACTAAGCTTGACGATATTTGTTTTAGGTCCAATCACAAATGGCTGATGTATTCGGACCTTACTTTACAAAGGGTGGAGTAGTTGTGAAAACTATGAAACACGCTCAAGATTTGGATCACGTCATGGACTTTACCAGAATGCGTGCGCTTAACAGTTTTTTTGCGATGTGCCGTCAGATGGTGAGTGTGGCCCTTACTTATGGTCGGGAAAGAAAGTCTGAGAAAACTCATTTAAAACTTCCGAATAATCGTCCGGCACACATGCCCGTGGATATAATGAAGAAGTTTGTTCCCAAGAGCATTGTCATCGCTCTCATTTGGGCCTTCAGTGGTGATTGCAAACTCTCGGAAAGAGAATTGCTAGGAGAGTATATTAAGGAGAACTTTTCAGATAAATTTCAGTTTCCTTCAGATTCTTCTATACCAGTGATGGATTTCGAGGTGAGTTCGGGGAATGGAAATGATTAAAATATATATTTTATTACTTACCTTTTGAAAATTTTCATTTACCAATAGGGAATGTTTTTCTCTTACAATTTTTTTGTATTGCAAACCATATTTAGTCATTTTTTTATTACTATAATCTTATCTTCCATTAAGCTTAATTAAGTGCAAAAGCTTAATTGTTCCTCTTGATTATTTTTACAAAAATTTAAATTTATTGTAGTTTTAGCTGTTAAATTTGATTTTTTTAATATTGTATTTCAACTTTTAATAATAGTTAGGAAATTTATAAATATGTAAAGATGACGTTTGTAACTATGGAAACTATATAACTCTATACAGGTAAGTATGGAAGGAGATTGGAATCCATGGACAAACAAAATTCCAAAGATTGAAGTCGATGTTAATCAAGTTACTGGAACTGAGGTTGTTATCCCAACTTTGGATACAGTTCGACATGAGAATATTATTTATACTTGGGTGGCCCAACATAAACCAGTTCTTCTATGTGGCCCACCTGGCTCGGGAAAGACTATGACTCTTTTTAGGTAAATTGAATCTTTAAATTGACCTATGACATAATTGCTGTTTGTTAAAAGTCCAATGTTATTTCAACGCTAATTTCATTGAAGAAACTTTTTTTTATTTGGTCTAATGAAATCGAATGATTTATAAAATGGAATAAAAATATATTAACTTTAAAACGTAGGAAAAAAATTATTTTTCTACTTTCTACTTTTCACATCACACAAAAATAGAAAATAAATTGTACCTTTAAAAATTTAATTTATTAACATTTATTTTAATTAATATTGACACATCACGAATTAAGTATTAAAGTGAAAAAGAAGTATAACACAAAATGTATGACAAATATTGAAAAGTCCAAACAGTTCTTTATAGCAAAATATAAATGTTTCTCGGTGCAGTTGGAGCAGAAACGTTTAGCAACAGGTATATGGTTTCCACTGAGGTATTTTTGGCAGGTAAAATTCTAGTATTTGTTTTATTGCGTTTTAATCGGTCACAAAAGTTACACTTGGCTCGTTTGCGTTTTTGAACGACCAATGGTCTGGGAATAGCAGCTGCAAGAGGACGATTTTCCCGCTGGTCTCTTTGAGTAAAGATGAGGGCAGAAACTAGGAAAACCTAGATCTCTTTTTATTGTTTATAAGCATACAATATATAAATTGATTTAAAAATTATCTCATTCTTGAAATATATGTTTCAGTGGTATATACACGTTATATGTAGTGATTATATGTATATTTATATATATATTTACATTTAAGTTTTCACAATAATTATTTGACTTTTGTATTGATAATATAAAAGATAGCAAAATTTAATATTTCAGTGTACTTCGAGATTTTCCACAAATTGAAGTGGTTGGACTTAATTTTAGCAGTGCAACGACCCCAGAATTGCTTACAAAAACATTTGATCAATACTGTGAATTTCAAAAAACAGCAAATGGAATAATTTTAACACCACAACAGCACGACAAATGGATAATTTTTTTCTGTGATGAAATCAATCTTCCAAACGAGGACAATTATGGTACACAAAGAGTTATCAGCTTTTTACGTCAAATGGTTGAACATGCTGGATATTACAGAACAACTGATATGCAATGGGTTACATTTAATAATATCCAATTTGTAGGAGCGTGCAATCCACCAACAGATCCTGGACGAAAGCTTTTGTCCCATAGATTTTTACGGCATGTTCCTGTGATTTATGTGGATTATCCTGGCGAGACTTCGCTTAAGCAAATTTATGGTACATTTAATAGAGCAATATTGCGTAATAATAAAAACATTTCTCCATGCTCAGAAAGATTAACAAATGCGATGGTTGATTTTTTCCTCCTCTCTCAAAAGCACTTCACTCATGAAATGCAACCTCATTACATTTACAGTCCTCGAGAAATGACTCGATGGATGAGAGGAACTTATGAGGCTCTGAAAGCGCGTCCAAATTGTGATGAAACAGCATTGGTTCGTATTTGGGCTCACGAAGCGTTACGTCTGTTTCAAGATCGTCTTGTTTATGAAGAAGAGCGACAATGGTGTGACGATCAGATTGATTCAACGGCTCAGTCAAATTTCCCAGAAATAGATTATCAAAAGGCCGTTCAACGACCCATTCTTTTCAGTAAATGGCTTTCAAAAATATATCAAGATGTTGATCAAGAAAAGTTACGTAAATATTTACAGCAGAAACTTAAAAAATTTTATGAAGAAGAATTAGGTGTACCATTAGTAATGTTTAATCAAGTGTTAGATCATGTTCTCAGGGTGGATCGTGTTTTTCGTCAACCACAAGGACATCTATTATTAATTGGCGTTAGCGGAGCAGGTAAAACTACTTTATCCAGATTTGTTGCTTGGTTAAATGGACTTTCGGTTTTTCAAGTCAAGGTTCACAAAAATTACACCGCATTTGATTTTGATGAAGATCTTCGGCAAGTGCTTGTAAGATGCGGCTGCAACGATGAAAAAATTTGCTTTATTATGGATGAAACAAATATAAAAGACTCAAGCTTTCTTGAAAGAATTAATACATTACTGGCCAATGCGGAAGTTCCAGGCTTATTTGAAGGCGAAGAACATTCCAAATTGATGACAATGTGCAAAGAAGCGGCATCGAAGGAAGGATTTCAATTTAGTACTGGGGAAGAACTTTATCGTTGGTTTACCCACAAAATTAGCATAAATTTGCATGTAGTGTTCACAATGAATCCTTCAACCGATGGCCTCAAAGACAGAGCTTCAACTTCTCCTGCACTTTTTAACAGGTGTGTACTTAACTGGCTTGGAGATTGGACCACGGAAGCCTATTTCCAAGTTAGTTTATTATTTCTTTCTTTCTTTTTACATATTATATATTTATTTATTACGAAAGAGTCATGAATGATTCTCGTTCGTATGTTCAATTTTGATTTACAGGTTAGCAAAGAATTTGTTGTGGAAAAGGAGCACATTAAAGAGAATTATATAATGGTCGACAGTACATATACCAGTAGCTTTCGGCATTTACCGGAAAATATTACCTATCACGATGTTGTGTCCAATGTATTTGTCTTTATTCATAAGACTCTTCACGGCATCAACCAATATATTAGCCAGAGAGGTGGCCGCATTGCGGCGATTACTCCACGACATTATTTGGATGCCATCGCCCAGTATACATCTATGAAGAACGAAAAGATTGTTAAGATAGAAGAGGAGAGGGCGCATTTGGCTAATGGACTAAAGAAAATAAAAGAAACGGAAAAACAGGTAAACACACCTAAGTTAATTTTGTATTTAATAAATAATGTTTCATTTATTCTTAAAATTATTGTTTCCGATAAATGCTCAACTTTTAACAGATTAAATTCCAATTTGTATCAAGGTTGAGGTGATGCAAGGGTCCTTGGAGAAAAATAAGTTGGATCTCGAGGGAATGAAAAAGATTGCAAATGAGAAGATGACGGAAATAGCCAAGCAAAAAGCTCAGGGAGAATCCAGAAAGGTTGTTGGTCAAGAAATGCAAAAGAAGATCAATAAACAGGAAGCTTTTATCGCCGAGAAAAAAATAGTTGTCCAAAAAGAATTGGATCTTGTAGCTCCGGCTGTTATTGAGGCGCAAACTGGTAGGAGATTGTTGTAGATACAGTTTATAAATGTTGCTTAGCCAAACTAAATGTTTGGAAACATCAAATTAAATTAAACTTAATCAATATATTAAAACATCAGTTAAAAATCAGAAGTTACATAAATACATTTAAATATCAAAACTAAAATAGATATTTCATAATGAAATTCACCCTCAGCATCTTTCTGATTTAATATTGGGATATGTTGTTTGTTATCAATAATTTCAAAAGTGAAATTGAAGAAACTTATCCTAATATAAAAACCTTTTGAAGCTCCACTTGATAAAATTTACTTTAATACGCATATAAACTTAATATTTAAAAAATAATTCCAAAAATGGTAAAATGATTTTAATAAGCAGCTGTATTTATTAATTAGGGGCTTAATAAGTGGCTTCTATTGTATAAAATAATAGAATATCGTAATTGTATTTTAGACAATTGATTGCATCACAATAATATTGAAAAATTTTATATACCTGATGGAAATGTGTCAATATACTTGATTACGCTTGAATTCGCGAATTTATTTATAAATATTCTAATGAAGTAATATAAAAAAATATCGTTTAGACATTTTTAATAAAATTAGTTTTATCTATATAGTCCGAGAGCCAGACAACATTTATTTAAACAATCGCGATACAAAAGTTTGATGGTCATAATTGATGCTTCATGCCTACAGCGTCTCAATAAGGCTAGTCAAATTGCAACTCCGTAGCTTAAGAGCCAGAGGGGGGGCTAAAAATGTGCAAATTTTAATTTATTTAAAATCAACACGTATCAGGCTGATAGTTTCTATAATGAAACTATTTGGTATACAAATAATAAAGACCTACTTAAGACGTGAAAATTCCGTAGCTTTCCTAACTTAAGACCGGCTACAAAATCGTAAAATTTGAGTTTTATTCATAATTCATGTAGGAATAAATATAAAATTTCTTACACAAATTTCATTTAAATAGTACAATACAATAAACAGGGGACTCTGCTTAATAAAATCACTATGGGCCAAAGTCAAAGGATTTTTATGATTCAAATTATTTTTAAAACCAACCTTCCTAAAAATTTGTACAAATAAATTTTATATACATATATACACAATAACTTATAGTTAGCATATAATATATAAATGGTATTTAGAAAAATATTTAATTCATGTATATGTTATATGTAATAAATACTAACTTATCAGTAAAGCTATATCTTTTACTTTTATAAGTGTATGTTTGTATATAATCAAATAATCACAAACTTATAGAAATTCATCTTTTATAGACCATTTATCCAAGTAAAAATTATTCTATTTTTTAACCAAAAGGCTGATTTTATTAAGCGATAATTTGAATGTTCTTAAATATATTACCAAATCAGTTATTCTTATTGTAAATTAAATAAACGACTGATTTTATTAAGCGGATTCCAATTTATTTAAATAATTTATTTTTAATTATTACATATAATATAATAAAAATATAATCTCAACATTACTTTCAAAACAGCCGTCAGTTCTATTCAGAAAAAAGACTTATCTGAAATTAAAGCTATGAGGAACCCCCCACTTATGGTGAAGGTATCTATAGAATCTGTCTGTGTGTTACTGGGGGAGACCAACATGGAATGGCGTAATGTTCAATCGGTGATGGCCAAGGAGAACTTTGTACAGACAATAATTAACTTCAAAACAAGCGATATCAGGTAGAACATTGAAACATTTTATTTTGCTGAATTCTTATATTTCTCATTTTTTGAGAAACATGTTTTGCTTCTTTTAATACTGTGTTTTGTAATTATTGATTTTTTAAATTAATAATGTTTGCTCTCATATAACATCTTTTTGTTATAAAAATATAATTGCATTTTATGAACTAACAATAAATAATACCTACATTGTTGCACATTCTCTGATAAATGTTTCAGTGAAAGTGCTCATAATCTTATGATGAAGAATTATATCAGTAACCCAGATTATACCTTTGACCGGGCAAATCGTGCCAGCGCTGCGTGTGGACCTTTAGTAAAGTGGGCAGTAGCACAAGTAAGATTTCATTTTTATATTCCAAATGGAAATCGACTTTTGCCTTATAGATAAACTCATTCTTCTGTCGTTCATGATTGCACATTTTAAAAATTAAATAATTAAAATTCTTTATTGAATAGTGTCAGTGTTACACGACCTTAATATCCATACAAAATCTTAAAGTAGAAAATATTTTTATGGCTGCAGTCATAGGTCAAAAAACTATGATTTGAAATTTATTCTGAAGCATAAGAAAAATGAATTATAACAAATTTACGATCAAAACAAAGTTTATAACACAAATGAGTAAACCTAAGATCATACCCTGTTCAATATATAGTTTCAACTTGTTTTAAATAATTAGGCAACTTTGAAATGTACAAATACAAATACATTTCCACTGCATATTTTTAGTGTGACTTTGTATATACTTTCGCTTCGTTTATAAGATGTAACGGTTTCTTATAAGATTTCTTCCGTTGTATAGGCTTTGTTTGCTAAATGTGTGACCACAGTTGCCGAGTTTACATGTTTTAAAGATTTTAAAGTTTTTTATGGAAGTGCATTCTTTTGACTTCATATTTGTCTGGAAATTTGACAATAAAGTTTTATTGCAGTTAAAGGACATGTGGACATTTGGATATATTTTCATTTTCGAACTCTTAAACAATTGGTAGAAACCTTTGCATTATTCTCTTCTGTTTAATAAAATGGACTACCGGGAGATACTGAGTCATGTCTTCATAATCTAAAATGTAATGTAATGAGATAGGACAGTTCTTTTTTTAGAGAATTGATCTATTGTGTAAACTGAATGTCTTTATAATTGATATCTTTAGTTTTATTAGCAGGCACATTTCGCGATCATAGCTTAATGTTCTTATTTCCAGAAATAAATTCAGTTTGGTAATTTGTGTTTATTTTGATGGATAGACGTTCATAGCGCACAAGTCTTCTTGAACTGTAAAAGTAGTCGTCAGTTTTATGCAGGTCTTATTCAATTACTATGTTACAATTGTCATTTTTTTGTAGAGCTGTATCTATCAACAAATTACTATTAAGTTATTCTAAATCTTATTAAACTGTGATCTCCCTCCTCTGTAAATATATTTTGAATACATTTCAGTATTTTAATTTGAAATATTTCAAATTGATTATGTTTTCTAATTATTTATTAAAAATGATATTTTTCTAATGATAACAATACATTTAGGGAAATTATATTGTTGGATACGAATATCATGTATTCGAAAATTGAATCATACATAAATTAAAATAATACCATAAATAAAATTGTGAATTTCGTGATTATAAATTAAAAATAAATTGAAATTAATAATATATTGAAATATTTAATATTATTGAAGACTCGAAAATGTATTATTTTTTATATTTATATAAAATTGTTAAAATAGAACGTCATTATTGATTTTTTAATTTTTTAAAACTCTTTTTTTTTCATTAAGTTTTTAAAAAAAATTATCATTCATTCAATTAGAAATGATATTTATGAATAGATAAAGTTAACTTTCAAATATTTAAAGTAGTATATATTCAGACCAAATATAACGAATATATAATTTATCGTTTTACGTGTTTCTGTTTAGCTTTCGTATAAAAATATGTTACTGAAAATGGGACCACTACAGAGAGAGTTAGATTCTCTTACAGAAGAGGCTGATGTGAATAAACAAAAGGCACAAGAAGTCACCGACGCCATAAATACTATCAAGACACAGATTGACAAATATCAAAAGGAACATGCTGCCCTAATGGTTAAGGTCAATGCCATAAAAGACAGTTTGGAATCAGTGGAAAATAAAGTAAGCTCTATGGCAACACCCAATACCAAATTTAACCGTCTCCAATGGTAGAAACGTTTCAACAATATTATGTTAAGAATACCATTATTTTTTTTTATTAAATTTAAATATTGTAAATTATTTATTGATTAATTATCTAATACACATTTTGCCATGATTAATTTTTCAGTTTTTCATAAAAGATTGCTAACAACTTTTCTAGAGTAAATAATACCGAATCAACAGAGTTCCAATCTGGTTGATGTTTTAAAATACTTATCTGTCATCAAAGATGGCCATACATTTTCAGTCAATGGGTGACATTATATTTCATCTGAGGGAATATTGAAAATGTGTTTTCAATTATCTGAACTT
Organism: Vannuccia rotundouncinata; assembly: GCA_034780395.1. NCBI lineage: Eukaryota > Metazoa > Platyhelminthes > Proseriata > Coelogynoporidae > Vannuccia > Vannuccia rotundouncinata. Next base: position 11,803 of record JAUZNC010005506.1, on the reverse strand, counting down.
CATTTATTAATTAATGGGGATTTTAATATAGGGTAATATCCTCAACATGATGCAATATGATATATTCTGTTTTATCTGTCAATCGACTCGCTTGTCTGTCTGTATACATATCCCCAGATTTGAAATAGTGAACTTTTATAGTTTTCGACAATGAATTTAAGTTTGGTCCTTAAGTTTTGCGGAAAGTGTACAATTACACTTATAACACTAATCAAATATTTATTGACTCTCAAAATGAGAATAATTTTCTTGGATGTCACGTTATGAAATGAAAAGGTACAATTATTAAACAAATCTTCCTTCATTTCGTAATATTATTATTAATATTAAGAGAAATATATATATGGATTAAAATTATATCGATTCTATTGTATTTATCAAGTTATAGTAAAATCGTTTTTGAATGGTGTTTTTATAGGTAAATAGATCTGTAAATCTTCTCAAATCGTTAAACAGTGAGCGAACTCGCTGGCAAAAAGGCACCGGAAAGTTTCAGAAACAGCTCGATACTAATATTGGAGACTGCTTGCTATCGGGCGCATACATGGCTTATGCGGGGTATTATGATCCTAATATACGCCACGCTATGCTTAAGCAGTGGTGTGACCATCTTAAAATGGCTAAAATATCTTTTGCGGGAATGAAGAAAAAGGTGTGTAAAAACAAACTCAATTTGTTCCACATATCGTCAACCAATATTTTTTATTTTAATTATTTACGAACCATTATGATAAATATTAATAATTTCTAATTATATAAACTTGGTTCATTCCAATGTTAAATTTTATTGTAATATCGACAAATTTTTAGGAAAGTGATGACAATAGTCAAGATTCAATTGGCGGAAAGGGATGTCCCAATTTTAGCGTAGCTTATGTGAGTAAAGAGTTATTTTAAGTAATTTAAGTACTTATTTTTAACATTAGTTAGTTTTTTTTAGTTTCTATCCAGTCCCAATGATCGAATGCGGTGGAAGAATCATGGATTACCAGCAGACGATCTCTGCCTGGAAAATGCGATTATTCTTAGTAGATACAAGCGCTACCCTTTGATAATCGATCCATGTGGTCAAGGAACTAATTTTTTGATGAGCGAATACAAAAAGACAAAACTTACCAAAACAAGTTTTCTTGATATCAATTTCCGTAAAACTTTAGAATCAGCAATGCGATTTGGTACACCCCTCCTAGTTGAGGATGTGGAAACCTATGACTCCATTTTGAATCCAGTGCTCAATCGTGAAATTCGGTCGATTAGTGGGAGGACTGTCATCACAATAGGGAGCAATGATGTTGACCTATCTCCTACTTTCACTATATATCTATCAGCCAAGGATCCTACAGTGCGTCTTATTTTTATTCGTTGTGCACTTTTATTATAGTATAATAATTGTATTGATGCTTTCTGTTCCACTGTCTAGATAGAATTTCCGCAAGATATTTCCTCGCGTGTAACATTCGTTAATTTCACGGTGACAAGGTGTATTCTACAAACGCAATGTCTCAACACCGTTCTCAAATCAGAAAGACCTGATATGGATACCAAACGAAATGATCTGTTAAAACTTCAAGGAGAATTTCAACTCAAACTTTTTAATTTGGAGAAGAATCTTCTTGATGCCCTATCACAAGCAAAAGTATAATTTATCTGAAATTTTGTCCGTAATGGGAGGTTTTTATTTTATTTTAATATTCATAATTTCCAGGGAAATATACTCGAAGATGACACCGTTATCGGTAAACTTGAAACGCTTAAGAAGGAAGCCCGCGATGTTGAGGTCAAAGTAAAAGACACTGACAAGGTTCTAAAAGAAGTTGATGTTGTCCTTAATAATTATTTCCCATTGGCCACGGCGTGTACAAATATATTCATGACTTTGGACAATCTAAATTTTGTGCTCTTTCTATACAACTATTCCCCGCAATTCATGTTTGACATCTTTGACTCTATTCTTGTCGTTCCTGAACTGAAAGACGTGACAGATTACGACAAAAGATTAAAGATACTTACAAAGGCACTCTTCAAAGTAAAATAAATTTATTTAAAAGAATTTCAAAGAATTATGTTTAAAATTGTTTTATATATATATTAAAGTTCATTGGTTATATCAATAATTAATGTTTGAAGCTTTTATTATGAAATTTCTGTGTTTTTTCTCACTCAGCATTTTATTTTTTTAGCTTTGATATTATATATTTTTTTAAATTTCAAGATAAGTTACAACCGAATTTCTCGTGGTATGCTTTATGACGACCGGATAATATTAGCCCTTCAATTAGTGAGAATTTATATCATAGCAAGTAAAGGCGAACCTGATTACAAAGAGCAATTTGAAGCCTTTCTTAGCGGCAAGTCAGACCAGCCCAGTGATTGTAAAATAAAAGCTGTGAAAGGACTCTCCAGTGATCAGCTCACGGCTCTTGCGAAACTGGCGAAAATACCGTCCTTCGAGCAGCTTCCACATAAAATGGCCAACCTACCAGACACATTTGGCAAATGGATCAAGAGTAGTAATCCCGAGGTAGAGATCAACCAGTTTACTTTGAAATAAAGTATATTTATAAGACGTTTTCAAATGAATTCTTAGAGCGGCACCCCGCAACTCTGGTCCGATACTGCCTCTCCCATTGAAAAAAAAATCAACGTTCTGCTGGTTATTCAAGCCCTACGGCCGGACCGGATTATCGCTGCCACAGAAGCTTTGGTTATGACTGTCTTCTCCAATGACTTTATGGCTCCTTCGAAAGAGAGTTCCAATCTTGGATATATCGTTAAAACGGAGATACATGCCGAAACGCCGCTTTGCCTAATCGCTGTTCAAGTAAAATCCCGAGCCGAAAAATTTATATTTTATTCTTTTGTTTTAAACTTTAAATAAAATATTTGTCGAAATAAGTTAAAGATAATGTTAACTATTTATAAATTTGTGTCATAGTCCTTCTTATGTTTATTAATACTAAATATGCTTCTAACATTCAGGGTTATGACCCCAGTACACACGTGGAAGATTTGTCAAAACAGAGAAAGATCAAACTTCACAATATTGCTCTGGGATCAGCCGAGGGTTTCTCACAAGCAGACAAGGCTTTAGAGTCGGCAGGTAAAAATGGAAACTGGGTCATGTTGAAGAACACTCATTTAGCACCGACATGGTTGATGATGCTGGAGAAGAAACTTTCCGAAACTAAATTAAACCCCAGCTTTAGGATTTTTCTCACAATGGAAATCAACCCGAAACTCCCTGTGAATATTCTTCGCAGTGGCAGAATGTTCATGTTTGAACCACCCCCGGGGATAAAGGTAATTTAATTTGTATAAAAACATTTTGATTATTTTCAAATCATTTAAATATTATACCTTTAGGGATTAATAAAGCAAAAACTATAAATGCTATGTAAATTACGATAATATTTCGATATGTATATTGGTGTATTCACAACTTTTGTTTATTTTCCGAATCAAAATTTTAACTTTTTTGACAATGTTCTAATAATTATATTATTATTTTGAACAACCGTCTCAATTGAATGTAGTTCTCAATTCTTTATATTCTGCATCATAGTAACAAGATAAAGGTCCGTCGGAAGCATCTCCAATCTCATAATATGGCTATTATTCACTTTAGATTACGTAAACTGATCTCTAAAAAGTTTTTTTTAAATAATCTATTTAATAATTTATTTGGAAATATCTTTTAGCAAAATTTCAAAATCTGACGTGATCTAATGTTTATGTTATAAAAGCAAAGTATGGAAAATTGATTTTGATTCTTTATATCTTAGTCTACCATGTATACTTTTGACCCTGAAATTTGTCTCATTAATTAAATATCACTAATGGTAATCAAAATGATCTATTTCGGAGAAACCTTTTAATAACTATTGCTTATGGTTACTCCACGCATATGTTTTTGTAAGAATAGATATATACTTGTAGAATCGTTTTTTGAGAATAAAATTTAAATACACACAATGTTATATATTTTTGTACCTAATATGGATTTTTATGCATTGTAGGCTAATCTTGTGCGAACTTTGGATTCAGTGCAAGACACGCGTATTGCTGAACCCCCTTCTGAGCGGGCTCGACTATACATGCTTCTAATTTGGATTCACGCGATAGTTCAGGAGCGTATCCGCTACGTCCCCCTGGGTTGGTCCAAGAAGTATGAGTTTAATGAGAGCGATCTTCGGTGCGCCTGTGACACTATCGATACCTGGCTCAAAATATCAAAAGGTAGCAAGATCCCCTGGGATGCCCTTACTTCTTTGACAGGCCTTTGTATTTATGGTGGTCGTGTTGATAATGCATTCGATCAAAAGCTGCTAGAAGGATTTCTTAGAGCTCATTTTAATGAGAGCAGCCTCAGTGTAAGTCTATTTAAAAGATGTTTGCTATATATTTCGACTTTTGCGCAGTTTTAGCCGATATATATATATTGGGAATGTAATACGCTTGTTTATTTTACTTATGTTTAACAGAAAAACTTTAATTTGGTCAAGGATACTGTTGAAATTAATACCGTAGAGGCTAAAACAAAGGAGGACATTTCTAAATGGATTACTGAGCTTCCAAACCAGCAAAGTCCGTCCTGGTTGGGTCTTCCTAACAATGCAGAGGCTCTACTTCTCTCTAATAGAGGTATTCATGATATTTCTAACATTTTGAACTATAAATATTATAGGTATACCTTCCGTTTTTTGTTAGTTTTAAGAATTGATTAGACAAAAAAATTATTATAAACTTGTCTGAGAATAGATGCAAACATATTTTTACAACAATATAAACGTTTTTTATGACAATCAAACCATTTCACTATTGTCTAAATTAAGAGATTTAAAAATGATTAAAAGAGCGAAATTTATGGATTGTTAATAAATCGATACATACAAAGATTTCATTAAATATGGTTTCTATTCAATTAGGTATGAATTTAGTGACAAATCTCACCAAATTAAGTCCTTGCTTAGAAGAAGATGAGGATGTTGTAATTGATGTTAATCTCGATGGTAGAAAGTCGGACTGCAATGATTCCAAACCTGAATGGATGCGAGTACTCATGGAAACTACTCAGGAATGGCTGAGTCAGCTGCCCGTCGATTTGAAACCACTTCAGCGTACTCCAGAGAATATCAAAGACCCAATGTATCGCTGTTTTGAAAGAGAGGTCAATATGGGCATTGATTTACTTGTACTAGTTCGAAAAGAACTTACTGAAGTACATCTGGTGAGATATATTGAGGTTGGTATTGTTTATGAACGTATTTATTTGAAATCAATTATATTACAACTAAAAGGTTCTTAGTGGCGAGAAAAAGGCAACCAATCCCACCCGAATAATGATGGATAATTTAGCGAAAAGCTTAATACCAAAAAACTGGATGTTTTACAAAGTTCCCACATCTATCACTCTTCTCCAATGGATGGCAGATTTTGTTCTTCGGCTGGAACAGTTTGACAAGGCCAGCAGTGCAGCTGAGAATGGAGGACCTCCACAACTCATAAAACTTAAAGTTTGTCAGCTAATAAATATTAATTAAATATTAAATTTAATTTATCTAATTAGTTAAAAAAAAATATTTTTGCAAAAGATGTTTTCAGATAAAAAAATGATATAAAATAATGTAGGTAGTGCTCGTCTACATTGATCTGAAATCATTTATCTTTGCAATGAAAAATTAGTTTTACTATACATATTAATAAGTAGTTATTTGTTACAATGTTACAAAAAATAAATAGTTAATTAAAAACTTTTACAATTCTTTCTCGATTAGTGAAAATGAATTATTATACAAAAAAAAATGTTAAGCATGCTTCTAAAAACAGAGTATAAATGTCTGCATATTGTATTGAGCAGGTTTGGTTAGGTGGTCTCTTCATGCCAGAGGCCTACATAACTGCCACACGTCAAGCCACAGCGCAAGCACATCAATGGGCTTTGGAAGAATTGATATTAGTGGTTGATGTTGGAGGGCAAATTCAAAAATCTGGAAAGACAGAAGATGGTTTCAATGTAGATGGTTTAGTTATGATAGGAGCTGCTCCAACAACTAAAGACAATATCACGATAGCGCAGGAAGTTGAGTCAAAAATGGCAATTACGAAAATGACATGGATAAAGTAATGTTATGTTTTTGTTCAGTTATTTTTTACATCGACTAATGTTAACCTTATTTGTTAAACCTATAACTAAATATTCTGTTAAATTATTCTATTTTGCTTCCTTATCTATACATTTTATTTATTTCTACTTTTTAAAATTTTATTCAGAAAAAAATCGAAACCAGCTCCTATCGCACATGTGATCAACCTACCCTTGTATCTTAATTCTGAACGAACAACGTTACTCTTTACAATTCAGTTTGATTCCAAAGTGTCTGAAAGCGAATTTTACCGTCGAGGTGCTGCCATTGTTGCTTCTACTTTGGGCTAAACCAACCAGAAGATGATTATAGAAACATCAACACAGTAGTGTGCATATTTTACTAAATTTTCTACTAAAATTGTATAATTTTTCGTTTTATATAGGAAAATTTATAAATTTAAATTGAATGAATTTTAACAATACTAACATTCGTTGGCTACTCTAAACTTTCTCTTTTTCTGTTAAAAGAAAATCATTTCGATAAAATCTCTGCTATCAAAATTTATCTTTGTAAATTATATACCTATTTTGTATATGTATATTATTTATATGAATAAAATATAACTATTATTTTTGTTACATTATATACTGTAATTACAATAGTTCAAATAAAATTCAATTAAATTTAAGAGAAGACAATGTAAATGTCGCCAATATTAATGTATAATTAAATAATTATTTATTCTAAAAAATTATTAAATTATGTTTGAAAAATTAGCACGTCTATATATACAAAAATTGTAGCCAATACAAATAAATTTTATAAATGAATGTTAAAAACAAAATATATTTATTATTAGGAAGAGTTATAAGATAGTCGTACATTCTATATTGAATTTTTAAAAATGTCTCAAGATTATTTAAATGAACATATTTAATTATACTTATTTTTTCATTTGGA
>JAUZNC010005495.1:24207-35471 GCA_034780395.1 Vannuccia rotundouncinata | reverse complement strand
CACATATTTTATGTCCACTAAAGATAAACTTTTGTCAGTGGACGTCAAGAAAACCAATTTGAAATGTTTTTCTGCTTCATTCATCTTCATAGCTATAGCGGAGTTATTCCTGCAGATAAGTGGAAGGCTTTTTGATATTTTGTGGATATCTTTCCTTTGTACACCGAATATAACCAATTGTTAGCAATGAGATTTACCATATCTAATTCTCCACGTTTTGATTAAATTACCTCAAGTAGGGGCGTGAAAGCCGTGGAGGAATTATACATCGAGGAAGCGTGAAATTGGGAGTTTAGCGATATCTAGATTCAATTATGCGGGCAAGATCAACTCGTGAATCTTCGGTGTTTAGTTCGTTTTTTTTACATTTTGACTTATTTTCCGTCTAATTTTGAGTAGTTTTACTACCTTCCTATTGAACTGCTTTATTCGATATTATAGAATTCAACTTTATTGATGCTGAAATAAATTTAAAAATACAACCAATCGACTTTCCATTTCAAATTTATAGTTATTGATTTTGAGTATGATGTTTATAATGTTCATTAATATTCCTAGTTATTAATATTGAAGGGTTTGCCGATTCGTTTATTGAAAGTTAGAATCTTATAATTGGTAAATGAAAGGAATTCTTATTATCATATAAAAGGAAACGATATCAGTTCGTTTAATTAATTATAGTTTGAATACGGGGTGCAACACTAACTGACATGCGCACGCGCAAACTTGTCTGGACCATTCTAGGGTTGGGTGCACGGGTGTACTACATGTATATTAGACATAAACCTGCACCAATACTACTTTAGTGTGTTGAAGCTGATATGTAACGGTCAACATAGAGATTAACAGGGAATATTGAGCTCTTTCAGACGTAAATATACTATACTTGCGGTTTTAAAATTAAAATTTAAGTATCTTTAGTTAAATATCTTAGTGCGATGTTAGTAAAACATTAATTGAATTGATCAAATAATGTTAGTAATTCGTTGTTTTAAATTAAAAATTCCGTTTTCATGAACAATATCAAACTTATAGAAAATAAACATTTTTTCTTTATCAAGGCAAAAATCACCAGCAAAGATCTTTTGTTGAAATTGATTAAATAATTGCATGTACAGAATGTTAGAAGCGAAAGAATTAAACTATGTGTATATAATACACAAGGTACATTCATAAATTGTAAAGCAAATATTAAGTTTCTGTTTATAAAATAAAGCGCATGATCGACGATAAACCACCGATAGATAACGAAAGATAACCTTTACGAATAGTTGGTTTAATAAACATCCTTTTATATATGATGATAAAAAGCGACCCCTTTCCATTTTTATTATTTATTTATTAATTTGTGATTTTTACCTTTCTGAAGATTGGCATCACAGATTGAGAAAATGTAATCTACTTCGTTGGGGGGGTTACGTTTATTTGGCCTGCAGAGTAAAAACTTTTAATTTTACAAATTTTTCATAATTATTTCTTCAAATATCGAAATTGACATTTAAATAATAAATAGTTCGCATTAAAATTAGTTTTAAAATATTAAAATATATTTTATAATTATTACAAATCATAGAATCAGATTCTAATGAAATTTAACATGCAAAAAGCGAAAAACAATGACTTTCATTTAAATTAAATTTAAGTACCTAAGATTGCGACTATGTAGTTTTAACTTGTTTTCTTTATTAATTTTGAAATACTTTCATGTATCTTTAGTGTCATAAATGTAGAAAACAAATTAGTTCCGTAAAATTAACTTTTAATGCGTGAGCTAGATTTACCCTTTTGACCAGTTTATTAGAAAACCATTTTTCACTGCCGTAAAATATGTTGAGTATTCACACAGACAGGAATATTGTTCTGCTGAGAAAGTGTCTATGTATTTTGCATTATTTCGGTGTCCAGTATAGAGTACCTACTACTACTACAACAGAGTTATCTCGCTTTACTGAATAATTAACAATTTGTCCTTTATAAGAAAGTATTCTTATAATCATCAATTACTGCCTCGTCAACTAAAACTGCGTGGAATGAGGTTAAGAATAGCAGAAGAGAATGAGAGAGAAAGAGAGTTATCAGTTGTGTTATTAGTCATCCAGCACTCCTTCCAATATAAATAACCCTTCTATATTTATGAGGAGGAAAGTTAATGTTAGTATTGATTTCCCTGTGGCTTAGAGTTATTGATTCTGAGGTTACCGGTACGATATATCTTTACTTAGAACCGCCGGGAGATTATAAACTAAGAACTATTCTGGGTTGTGTCTACAGATTCTTGCATAATAATTGTTACCGCAGTGATTATATAGGGTTATCCTCGGAATACCAAACGTTTTGTGACCCCTCTCTCTTACAAACCAAACTGGGAATTCCGCTGATTCGTGTAGAGGAAAATATGCTACAGCACGAGTCTAGGACACTGTGCGTGTCCTTTCTATAAGATCCTTACAGTGAACAGTCCAGCTAGATTACATAGGATAGCGAGGCATTCCCGCTTGTTGCATATGCCAAATTGGTGTTCCTGTGCTGTAATTTGGGCGAGGCTTCGCCGTTAAGTAATCCAAATCACTCTCCATCTCTGCCTGTATACATACCGTTGGTTTATCTTGATGGCTGCCTGAATTTGTTATACCGGTGTAAATCTGTGGTGCTGTGTTGCAAGAGTAGTGCGTCGATCACCCACCCCCTTCTCTTCGCTTTCTCCTTTCTATAATTGTAAAGCTATACTATGTTTGTGTGTGTAGTTTTGCTGCACCAAGGCCTACCACCCACCGCATTTAGCCACCTACACCCGAACTCTCCCTTGGACTAGCTACCTATAACGCTTTGGTAACACCACGACAAGCGTTCATCTCTATTTTCTTTAAATAATATCGCTTCGTCGTTGTAAAGAGCAAGAAAGCAGCCAAGCATCCTTCACAGTTTAACTCCTTCTCCTTGGGTACTGCGCTTAAGACAGATTGACGCGATAGTGTTGCTATTTTGGAATTTTCATTGAGACCCAAATAAGAATGCAATATGGATTTATGACTATTCAGTAAGCCGCTATACAGTAGTACCAAACAACGACATCTCGACCTGTGTAAAAACTCAGCGACCTTCACCATCCTCAGTTGGTGTATTGTTCTTCTTCTTCTCTCTCCCTCTCTGCTATTTAAGGCTACTCTCAGCTTCAGTTTGTGTTTATGTTATTTTTATAGTACCTCAATGTAATCTATTTAATAATATCACAATCAATCTGATTACAACTTACCTTCTGCACGAGGTCAGTAAATTGATAGTAGCGCGTAATCACCAATACCTCTACGAAACTACATCTTGTATTGTTTGTGACTCCTCATCGGCCTTTTCTTCTCTCAAATAGTATTGCTTTACTTAATCAGTAGTACCGGGTCACTCCAACGGTGTGAATTGCAAACTATAGTAAAATAAAGGTCATTATTTTCTCCGAATCGCGAAGAATTGTGTTGTGAAAATTTACCTTTGATCCATCAGTTAGGGATTTTGAAAACAAGGCATTTTCATTAAAATTAAATTACATTCGGGTGTCAGAATGGAAGTTTCCATAATGGTCTCCCAAGTGTTCTGTATACTGATTGGAATTCTCTCGGCTGCAAATGCATCAGAAACACCAATTTCAGCCTCTTATTCGGGTAAGTTGTTTCAGTTATTTTTCTGCGTTAATCGCGAAGCCTTTGAAAATTATAAAAGATCCAAATATTACAGTCACTGATGGTAAATATGGACCGTCATACGTTAATTAAAAACAATTGAATCTTGTGGGTTTTGGGGTCATTTGACAAAATGGTTTTTATTGGTAATATTAATACGTCTGGGCTACTAAAAAATAGGATTCAGCCTGTTTAATTTGAGAAAACGGATTTGGCAATATATTTTCAGTTCATTCTAAATAAAAATATAAATTTAGACTTTTTTAAGATCGAGTTATTAAAATGATAATTGATTAATTTCAATTTTAAAAATGTGATGAATAATCATATACCAATATATATTGTTATTCCAAAAAGTATGTAAATATTATGATTTAAATTGAATATTTAGTACAATTTATAATACAATCAACGACTGAGAACACATTCAACAATTATGATGTCAAGTAGGTAGTGCATTTTGAAAGAAATTACAATTTCGTAAACATATTACAGAAAAATAGAAAATTAAACATTAATTGTAACAGTTTTAGGACAAAAACCATTTCATGAAACCAGTTTAGAAGTTTTAAAAACAATTACGCAGTCTATAATCTCAGCTCAATTGTAAATAATATTGACTAAATTGAAATATACTAAAAATTACACCTTTTAATTTGAGATATACTATTGTGCAATAAGATTATTTAAACATTTATCATGTATACGAACAATTGGGGAAATTTGAAATAAACCTACGAATCTTTATGCATAAATAATTTAGTTTGTCTAATGCTATAGATAAATTAAGCATTTATAAAAAAAATGCGTTTAAAATAATTTGTTTAATATAATCTTGCAATTCAACAATACAGTTTTTACAATAATTATTTAAACTATCACAGTGAAGTTGAAAATTTTATTATTCAAATGTTTAATGTACATAAATCGATACCGATAATATCAATTTTCAAATAAACCATAAAAAACAAAAGAATATACGCAATAATCACACAGGCTATGAAACAAAAAATGTAAAATTCCTTCTGTTTACATTTTGATAAGATTTGCAGGATAAACTAGACATTCAATTGAATCGATACTGTTTAACGCGGTTAACTAACATCTTAGTGGATATTATAACAGTAGTTGTTTTATTTAGAGGAATGTGTAACATATTTTAAATGTACTTTATAATAATTAAGAGATTTAAAGAATGACCTCCTGGCTTAAATTATACATCTTTAACCATTGTAATTTTTTTGAGTGGACTGGCAAAGTATCATTTGAAAGGAGTATTGTGTTATAATCTATGTGCATCTATGGAACGATCAAATCATAATTAGTGAAGCTTTGCCGACTTCATTGATAACAATTGTAATTGACTTTTAGGTTATGAGACTAAACATAAGAGGTTACAGTTCGCATTCATAGATTTTAGAAACACAGCACAGGTGTCCGCATATTCAGTTTAATTAAACAACCGAAAAATATTGTTTTTTAGACTTGATACTTCTAAATTGTGTTTTATTAGATTATAGAAAAACAGACTTAGCTATAATCAATAAAGTTTGTATAATTTTGTTTATAATTTGTATAATCAATATATTTAAAAAAATTGATTCTTCAAATTGATTTCTATCTGCTTTGAGTAATAGGACGTGAATGAAATGATTTAACCAATTTTCGAAAAATAGATAAAATGTTTTCGACTCTCTATAAATAAAATTATTATCTCTATTTAATTGTATCCGCCATCTTCTTATAGAAAGCTCTGGTAAGAAAAGTATTTTCATTGATATAAGTTAAAGTTTCTGTTAGAGAAACATTCAGTGGCATTATTTCTCGCTAAAGTTCACTGATAGATGGACAGACTAGCAGACACTTCTTTCCTTCAGACAATCCATAAATAATACTGGTAGAAAAGAGAGTTGGGGAGAGAGAGAGAGAGAGAGAAAGCTTACTAAAGGAAATAGTATGATAAAATAATTGTTTACAGATCCTTTGATCAACTGTTTGTGATTCGTGTGAAATAAATATTGATTATTGGAAGATTGAACATGACTTTTTTTATTTTTAATGAAAGCATTGAAGTTTTCCGATTTAAATAAAATTAATTTAATTGGAGGTAATTGTGGTTTCAGGGAATTGGATGCATCGACTGAAAGTTTATTAAGATAAATTGGATGGTGTCACCTCTTTTGCGATAATTTTACATCATTTCACAAGTCTATCTCCCTACCTGAAAGACAATCAAGTTAGACTCTCAACACGAAACTAAAAATTATGGCACTCCAGCGTATTACGCTGGTATTAAATTTGAACTTTATTTGTAATGCCTTTGTTAATAATTATCGTAATGGAAAAATCTAAGAAGAAAATGACCAATATTGTATCATATTGTCTCACCTTTTGGATATAATTTTTTCCCATTTGATATTTAATTAATGTGAAGGTACAATCGTCGGCGGTATATTGGAGGTTAAATATAAATCATAAACCGACATGGGTTTGTATATTTAAAATCGATACAAAACAATGCAGATATGAGTGGCTACAAATGTTGTTTATTTTATAAATTAAAAAAAGAGTAATAGTATAATATGGTAGTGAGCTTTCAAGCGGGGGTGGTTGTCAATTTCTTATGTCATAAACAATGACAATTTCGGCTATACAGACTTCAAGAAATGACTCTCTTGCCTAATGATCATATTCTCTATATATCAATACCATGCAATGCTATCGGAATTCATGAAGTTATACAATACTATTTCCTCAACTATTATAATGGCCGTATTGTCTGGAATTCCGTGTGAGAAAATGTTACAATTAATGTGAAAAGCTGAAAAGTTATTGCCAAAGTCTGAATTCATTCATCAAACGTGGAAGTTACTTGAGTGTACGCAGATCAAATTGACGATTATTAAAAATTTGGTTCCTCTTTAAACAAATAAAGTTAAAAATGTAATACTCAATTCTATAGATTGTTTTTCGCAGTATCGAATGGACGATATTATTTTTGAGGTTGTTGAATGAGCATTATTCTAATGTGTCTATAAGTCGATCAGACTTTATTAATCTTTTTAATTCAATTGAAATCAATACGTTATTCGTATAGTTGGCGTTAAGCTAACATCTACTTTGAGACGTCCCAAATGAAATCGATTTTCATTTAATATTTCGAGCTATTCAGTTAGCATATATATACAGTATATTATATCGAAGGTCTTTGGATGAATTTGATGGTTGGAGCTAACGCGCGCCGTGAGAAGTTTTCTAACTGTAAAGAAAACCAATTTGATTGAGTAAACACTATTTAGTAAGCGTAGATATATAGCTACTAATTTACTATCTGTATTAGCTTAAGTAAAGATCACTACTTTATTGTAGGTAGCAAGCTCCACTTTTGCATATTTGTAAGGAAAATGATGAAACTTATCAGTGACAAGCTAAATATGGTGGAACTTCTTTATTTAGCGTGGATAATCTTTTTGTTTCAATTAAAGGTTTTCCTTACGACAGAGAAAGACATATTTCTTCGTTAAAAATGAAAATAATATTACCTACACTTACATTGTTTACAGTATTAATTAACAAAAATAACTTAAAAATTCCACATGAAATGCCTCTTAAAGTTACCATAGTCCCCCTAAAAACTATATGTTTTAAACACCGGATATGATTTGTGAGTGACAGAATTTTGTTTATTATTATGAAGACTATAATGTTGGTATCAGTTTCATTGTTAGATAAATGCATGATTGATATATACGATATATTATGTTGGTTGTTATGTATTTCTATATTTAATGGGTGAATAAGACTTAAAATATTAACTTTATGGTTGCGATTATTTTGCATTTGAATTGAAACAACTATTTTGATGAGAATAATCATTTTAACAATTTTATTTTAATCAGATTATGGTGAAAATTATGTCTACAAATTAAATGTGGTATTGTCTTTTATTATTTATACATCTACCTTTTTTTACAATGAAATTATATTCATATTTGTGATAGTTGCACAATAAAGATCTCAAGCAGTAATTGTAAAAATATAAAACATAAGAATGTTTTTGAACTGTTTTCTTTGGATTCTGTTACTTTTAGAGTGTCAATATCCGGTATTTTGCATGAAAAGAATCGTCATACCTAATTGCCATTTATTATCTTACAGAGAAAGTCGTTAAAACTGACAATGTCCGTTGCTTTCTTCTACGATTTTATAACACTGAAATGTTAACAAATTTTATACAAAATAAATTAAGTAACAAGTAAACAAAGTCTATAAACACAGAGTTGTACTAAAATTACTCCTAAGTGTCAATTGCAGACCGTGCATTGTATCTTCGACCTTCGCTAGTTTTTCTGTACTGTATTTGGGTCTCCATATAAGTTACAGTTTGTATCAACCGTCTCATTTATGGTTTGCAATAATAATAACTGTACTATATAATGTACAAGATGTTCCATACTTTTATTGTTGATATGGTCGGCCATCAAGTTGTATCCCATGGTGATGCATTTTTGATCTTGTCATTTCTGATTGATTTGTTATATTCGAAGAAGTATAACTTTCCAAAATATGTTATGTATACAGACACCGTGAGCATAAACTATAATACGGATCAGTTACTGGTCAAGACGAAACTGTTGTGGTTCAAAATAAGATCACAAACAGATCAAGTTTCATATTAACATAAATATAACTTGTGACCAAATTTTACGTCCGAAATTTTGACTAAATCGATAAATTGAGACCGTTGAACATTCTATCAATCGATATCTATAAGTAATTATTGTCCCTCTGTCTACAGCCATCCACCACGAAGCCACAATGGACAGCCTGAGTGGGCAGCCGAACTCGTCCCTCAATGTGGCCGCTATCGGTGACCCGCTTCTGGTCGAAGGGGTGGAGGGCCTGGCCGCGCTTGTAGGCCCGGACTCTATTCGCGGGGTCTTTATATCTCAGAAGTCAGCTTCGACCTGCTTCCAGAGGCCTGTTGACTGCTCGCAAGGTTAGAGCATGTTTATTCAGAAACTTAAGCAAAAATCAGATCACAAAAAGTTTCAAAATAAATTATGAAAAGTTTAAAAAAATAATAAATATTAAATTCAGATGATAACATTATTTTAGAAAATTGAATAAAAAACGATTTTATTATTCAACAAATCGTGAATTGATGCTATAAGCAAAATACAACACCTATTTTTAGTTCGATTTATTTTTTATAATTTAACCTTTTACCGACGTTATGTTTAAATTATGTTAATTATGTTAATTATGTTATGTTAATACCGACGTTATGTTTAAATTATGTTAATTATGTTAATTATGTTATGTTAATACCGACGGTATGTTAAATTATCACAGTTCGCAATATTAGCGACATATTTTGTGTTCAACTTTTCCCTGGTTATTGTCAAAACAATACTAAGCAACCAGAAATGTTTATTTACCTTTCTTCTATTTACGTTCATATTTAGATTATTATCAAACTATTTAGAAGTTCATTTGTCCTTCTATCCAAGGATCTAAATTGTAGCTAGGTATAGACTGGCAGGGAGGGGCGACAATTGAGGTGTTTACACCTTCTGACCTTGATGCTTTTACTAAACTAAGGTACAACATAGTGGGCTACTGTTTACAGTCGCTTTGTAAAATCTAAAAAGGAAAGAGTGCGTTGATCAAAATGATTCCTATTTGTATCAGTCATATTTGATAACTAATATAGGCGTTCTACAGCTCTGCATTGGTCTATACAGTTATGCCAGAAAACGATAATATGAGGAGCGCATCTATATGTTCATATTTCCTGTTCTTTATGAACTTCTTAAATAACTTTTCTTCCATTTAACCTTATTGGTTAGACATAATGAAATAGAGGTTCTGTACATCTTTCAAAGTTAGTTTATTAGTCTTGGACTGACTGACTGTACTTTCGGAGTCATTCCAAGATGTCTCATTAAAGGTGGAAAATGTAAAAACTTTTTTTCTTCATATTTAATAATCTTGAAAAAAAACGATAATTAATAACAAGTTACGATGTATATTTATTTCAAAAAGTAAACTTTAATTGACGGAATGTTATTAGTAATAAGGATTAGTAATACTAATATTCATACTCATTCAGCATCACTTACTTGAGTGAATTTGTTGAATAATTGTATACATAGCTATTAAACCAATTCATTAAGTAATTTACTCATAACAAATTTGGAGACTTTCCATTCAGCCTCCGAAACAGTCACCCTAGTTTTCTGACAAACATGGCTGTTGTGAATATTTCAAATATCGATTTTTATTTGACAGTTCAATTTATGTCAATTGACAGTCAACAAAATATTTAAAAAATTACAGACAACCAGTTTTATTTTTATATTTGACACTAAAATGTTTAATATAAACAAATTCAGCTAAAAAAGGCCTAAGTACTGCAGTAGGTAGGCATACAAGCAATATTAAAATTTTCTCGGCTGAAAATTCTTCATTTTCCAAAATCAACATATGTGAGAAAAGAGGATTTGCAGAATATCTGTGTAAATTCATCATTTTGTAAATGAATATACACATAAGCTATATAACTAAGTTTAAATAAAGAGGTATTTCCTCCAATCGATTAAATGATGCGATATAGTTGATAGATGAAGCTGTTTGGTATATCTTTAGGATTACCAGAGAACGCATCTATACGTCTACAGTATAGGGGAAAGGCGAAGAAAACACACAGAGGTACGAGGAATAGCTGGATGGTTGGGAGTGTATACATCTCTGACTCTTCAATGACTCTGTTGCTGTAGTGTAGTTAACATATTTTTTCAGAAAGATCTTGGCATACAGTCTGCATATTTGGGGGAAGAGTAGACGTTATAGTCACATTACTATGCGATGAATGGGCAACTATGATTCTTCTTATATACAAGTTCCAGCTAACGTAGGCATGCCGCTAAAATGTGCAACTATATCTGTATATAGCCATTCACCTTTTTCCTTACTGCATGTGTGTAAAATATACACAAGGTAAGACTTTGTAAGTATTTCTTTTAGATACATATAAGATGACAGTGAAATATATTTAAACTACGCACCTCCATTTTTGCGGACTTTCAACAATTTAGTAGATATATAGAGCATGTTATTAGACATTAACTTTTTCTGTAGATTTGTAGAGGTATACATTTACATCCTACATATATATAGAAAGGGAATGTGCATCACATTGGCTTTGGTTGTATTAAAAATGAAATAGTTTCTGCAAGACTGAAGGTGTGAAGTTTAAGGAAAGCACTTTTCAGCTACAGCGAACTGAAATGATGTATATATGAATTACAAGGTGTCGTATACTCTAAGATTAGGTTTAGTTGGATTATGTATGAATCATATTAAAACTATGACACTATTACAATTTTCGTTACAAATATAGTTCTCAAATTTAGAATTGTTCAAATTTCAAAATAAATGTTCAATAGAATTAAATTATTCAATATTAAAACAATTTTTTAACAATGCCAATTCTTTAAAAATCCCTTTTATGTATTTTAGGAAGTTTGTAGCTAACCAACAATTTCCGTTTTAAAACATACGAAAGTTAATTTGAGTTTTAATATTTAA
>JAUZNC010005495.1:8304-24107 GCA_034780395.1 Vannuccia rotundouncinata | reverse complement strand
AAAGAAAACAATAAATAAGTTAACCACAACAAATAATAACTTCAATTTTGAAGAATTGATTAAGATTGCGCAACGGCTTCAAAATATCTAAAAATTCATTATACAAAACTGTCATCAGTAAAATGTAATGGGTTTTCAACAAGAATCCATTACTACACATATTAAACGTCGTTGGTAATTTCATGTTAGTCAGATTCCAATTCAATAGTCATTTCTCTATTTGACGACATCGTGAACTTTTTTGTGAAAAAACAATAAAAGTTCTCTTATTATCGATTTTGAATGAGCTGAATATAAACTATTTAAATCTGAAGATACGTTTAACAATAACAACAAAAACAAAACAGTTTAAGAGATTCTTCAGTTTTCTGTGTTTTAATCTTTGCTTTTATCGATTGATATGTTTGTTTTGCTGGAATAGGCATCAATTATTCAGGGATAAATCACCAAGGTTAAACAGAGGTTATAAACACTGATTGACACACAGTAACTTATCGTTATTGAAACAAATATTTCCAACATTTCAACAGAGTCTTTCAAAAATGCAGTTAACATAAATACATTTCAATCAAAAACACTGATTCAAAATGAGATTTTTTTAGAATAATTACTGAATTGTTTTCTGAGCTAGGGCAGACCTGTCAATGTCGGATGAAACTTTAACTTATTATAAAATAATGCAATAAACACAAATAATGGAATTTAGACAATTTAGAACTGTATTCATAATGAATATCTTCTTTTTTATCTGCAGGATTCAGCGATGAATTCTGGCTGCTCCTCAACGCCGTCACCGAAGTTGACGCAGGTCTAATCATGGAGCACTCCGGGGGTGGTCCCTCTCTTCGATACGAGGCTGGATCTCTTCACGCCTTCCTCCCGGGTGTCTCCCTCGAAGGACCCATCCAGCCCGGCCGGTGGACGCATGTCATGATCTCTGTGGACGAAAGTCGGCACACAATGACTCTCTACCTAGACGGCCAGAAGGTGGCTCGAGGAAAGATTTCCAAAAGCGCGGCTGTTCCTCCGACGCCAACCACCGCTGGAGTCGAGTTTGGCGGGTTTATCGACACCGAGAAAAATGACAACATTCAATTTCTTGTGGATAACTTCAAATTTTCGTCACCAGCCAAAACTGTCGCTTCCGATGCTGTGCAGAGCCTGATTCTACCCGACCTGGCGACATCTGATGTCAAAGTGGAGCTCTCCCAGCTGGGAATAGAGATGGCAGACAACGGTGGCATGTCATTCACCCCGGCTAGCTCTCCCCTAAAGTTGGTCACACCCACCGGTTGGTGTCTGGATCACTTCTCAAGCTGTCGTAAGGGTTTCTACCTCGCCTTTACACTCACCTACACGACCACGAAGCTCCAACAGGATGTGCTGCGTAGCAACTTTGTCATCGTGGAGATTATCGATCGGTCTAGACTACGGGTTATTTTGAGTGATGGCGTCCATCACCAGAAAGTGGAGTATTCTAGCCTTCCCATGAACTCTGAATCACGAATTGAAATCACCTGGAACCATCAAACCGGCCTCTTCCTGATTGTCAACGGACAAGGCGTGGATAAGGACACCAAGCGAGTCGGTTTCTCATTGGCTGCCAACAGTTTTGGACCGATTCTGATTGGTTCATCGCAGCAAAAGTCGACTAGTAATTTCGTGATTGACAAATTCCGATTGGACTCAGCCGATCGGGACACTTTACAGCGATTGGATCGAATTCCTGCAGGTATGAATTATTCTGGAAAAGAACAAAACAGTAATTTTGATCTCTTAAATAGCTGATATCGAAATCCAATAATGAATATGTCCCTTTTAAGTCTAACATGAAAATATAATTATAATAAATATTACTTAATTTTATGTTTCAAGTTTCTCGTAAATACTATTGTAACATTTATCTTATTATTAAAGACTTATTAGCTGAAGTTGTACCCCATTCAAAAATGCCTTATCTTACAGCAGCTGAAGCAATCAAAAAAGCACACGATTCTATACAATCGATGCAACCAATGAAATCAGACCTCAAAGGAGGTCAAGGTTAGACTGCAAAGTAGTTGACTGAACAACATCGTACAAGTCATTTAGCCAATATTTATACATAATGAGTCAGCGGAAAATGGTCTTTTTTATTCTAAATAATTTAAAATAAATGGTTAAGGTTCAATAACCTTTATTTTCATTTTGGAAAATTATATTATCAATACATTTTAAAAAGATCATTTTCACGGGAATTACAGTAACAAAACTTGTTAGACTAATTTCTTCTTAAAACCATCATTCAATCATTTTATTTATTTGTTTTAATTTCTTTTTCTAGACCATAAAAGACACGTTCAACTTTGCTTGATCATAACTATTCTTATATATGCATTCATAAAATACTTTTCCTATTAAACAAGTAAGACATATAGAAGATGTCTTCTGGTAGGGGTAGCCTTCTTGTAGGGGTTGAGATATCTTTTCGTGGTGCCCATGTTATAAAGACAATAATTTATACCCATTTAGAAGATTATCTTTTTCAACTATACGCATCATTTATAAATTTTCTTTAAAATACAAAACCGAAACAAAAATTATCCATAATGTTTTTGTTAAGTTTTGAAACAAAATATAAAGAATGTAGAATTCTTTCATCTAAATAATTAGTTATTTTGACTTCGTCAAATTAAGTTTTTTAAAAGATTTAAATATGTAATATCTACAGTGAATCTTTTATAGGATAGGTATGATAGCAAACTTCAGAAATATAACCTTCAAATTATTTTACGCACTATTTTTTTGACTTACTATTTAATTTAATTAATTACATTAACCATTCAACATTTTTAAAATTTCTGATCTGTTTAACAGAACATTTAAATTACCGTCACAACATTTAACTTGCGTTTCTTTAACGAGTGAATTAATGCAAACTTGAATAATTATAAGAAAAATAGATTTTAAGAGAAGCCTTCGAATATATTTAGGTTTTATTTTTGATTGATTCATATAAATAATAAATCTAGATTAATATATAGTAATAGTGTGGTCGATAAATAAATAAATGATCGATAATAAAATATTGATTAATACAATTAATAATTATTATAATTATTGATTTTAAATATTATTGATTGATAATGAACTATTGATTGATAATGAACTATTGATTGATAAATAATGTAGACGGTAAGGTAATAGCAATCATTACTTACCAATCAAACTTACCTTTCACTAATTTTAGAAATATATTTCCTGTGGTGGTCATAATTTTTTTTACTATTTTTAGATGTTATCTACATAATGCATTTTTCTTCGACTAACTTTTTATGAACTGACATTTTATTGACTTTAAAAGCGAAGAGGACACATAAAAATGATTGAAGACATAAATAGTAGAAATAATAGCTATTTGAATAATTAGATTATTGAAATTATTTTCTGAATTATATGTTATTATATATTTACCAAATACTCGTTTTTAATTGGTTATCTGAATTTGACTATGAATCAGCTACAGAACTATAAATAGCTCTGTAGACTGTCTCATTGATGGTCAGATATGCCTATAATAAGAGAAATGATTTATTATCGTTCAATCAAAAAGAAATTCATGTGATGTCCTTTTCGTTTTTTGTTTTTATCACGGATAAATTTGGTCTTGCATTATATATATATATTATACTATCCTTTAATTAAAATTTACTTATTTCTTTATATACATGAAAATAATAATTTCTGTTTTCAGGAAGCGCTTCACAGATTCTTTTTCATGTAAATCATTAGAATGTTATTATTATTCTATTAAAGCTGGTTTCTTTATGTTAATTAATACATAAGGTTCGTGTTTATTAGCTTGCACAATTGAAAAGTATGTACATTAATACATAATACATTAATATTACCCATGGAACTATAATAGCTTTTATTTATGATATACTGATCAAATTGTACTTGTACTCAAATTATGTATGAAAATCGATATAAAATATATTAATTACAAGTTGAAGATCTTTCCGTTAACAAACGTTTTCTAAAATATTTAATTTGTCTGCTGATACTGAATTATATCTATACCGATAATAATATTTTTATCGAAATCATTATTATATATTTAACTCGACTACCTATTCCTTTTCTTCCCTCTCTAGATAAACCTCAAGTTACCACGATTAATTTTGACACGAAAAATACCGAAAAACTAGGACAATTCAAACCACAGCTCCACGGCAACGCCAAATACAACAGCAACAGTTTTCACAACCGAGGAATTGTCTTGTCCGGTGGTTCGTCTTTGGTGAACTTCGTATCTCTTGGCGAAGTTATGGGTTGCTATGGGAACATTGGTATCTGTCTCAACGGACTTACTATTCGTCTAAGAGTAAAACCCACGAGTCTGGCTTCCGAAGCCGTGACTTACCTCGCTTCACGAACCTATTCAATTGGTGTAGATCGCGATGGTTTCCTAGCTGTATCCGTACGGATCGATAACTCACTATGGTCATCACGTGGACGTTATCGATTTAATCTTAACCAATGGCAGCTAGTTGAAATTACATGGGATCGGGCCGAAGGTCTGGGTGTTTACGTAGACCGAAACAAAATCGATATTGTGAACAGCCGGGGTTCATACAAGGCAGCTAAAGAGGCTGGACGAATTGCGGGCGACTTGACGATTTGGTTGGGTCGCGATATGAAGGGATTGGGAAACACGGCTGCTGTAGAAATTGATGAACTGGAGTTCTGGAATGCCCGACGCGATCATTTGCAATTTTTGGATCTTATTGGAAAAGGTATTTGAAAGCTGGTATTTAAAACTATAACCTATCTATAGACTAACTCTATAACAATATAGCTCACATTGTCAGGGAATGAAAAATGTTCTTAATAAATTCTTTATTTTTGCAAATGCCAAGAAGATTTTTCATGCGAATATAAGAGTTTTCCATTAATATTAGAAGTAGAAGAAGACAACGAAAAGTTGGATTGTTAACACACTACCATAGAATGTTAGGGGTTGACTGGATAATTAGGTTGAGTACCTTAACATTTCTGAAAATCATTGGACTGGAACCGTGACTGTAATAAAATTTGCGTTTTTCCAATAGTATAGGTGCACAATTTCTGTGCATATAGTATTGTAGTGTGCGTATTAGTATAACTTAGATAGAGTTTAATTCATTAGATATAATCATATTTGAGTCACCTTGATCTAACTTACTTTGATCAGATGCAATAATTTGTCAATTTTATTCTTCAGTGTTGACGTTTTGTAAGAAAAATTACACCATCGGCCTTTCAATTTAATACTTAATTAAATATTTTGTAATTCTTTGTAAGAGTCGCACCAACTTAACCAATCGTTAAGAAAACACTAAAGAACAATTTTTAAAATCTTTTTACTAAATAAGCAATGATTCAATTTTGTGTTCTGTCAAATTCATAAAAATTCAAAAAATTCTGTTTGTTTATTTTTTCTATCAACAAATGCATCGCGTTAAAAATGTGGGAGGTTACCTATATTGCTACAATCTCATTCATCCATATTTTATGACCCCTGATTAACTCGAGTTTTGTCCAAAAGTGGAAATTATGATAGCATGGTTTGCGGATTATCCATGAAGAAGAATGCATTAAATTACACAAATGCTCTGGATATTCGGATATGTAATCTCTGATAAGTTGGTTATAGGCAATTTATTCTAGTATAATTATGTTTACTCTGCGTACATTTTGTAACGGATGTATAATTTGGAAATAGATTTCAGTATTTTATTTGTTTCATGATTACATTTTTCAATGTAGCTTTTTACTTTAGAAACAGATGCGTAAAAGCAATAACGTAATTTTGAATAAATTGTATATAATTCATGATTTCAAAAGGTTTCCTAAAAACTGGCCTTATTTAATGATTTAAACTAATAAATATTTGTCTCGACTCTGTCTCCCCTTTCAGAAGTGGACGTTGGGTCCCGACGTGTGGCCAAACAGATCGTCATGCCGGGCATGAATACTGATCCCACTCCTTTTCTGAATAGTTCCATGACGGAAGATTTGAGCGGTAATATATCAAGTCCTTTACTTTTGCCCCCAATGGATCAGAAAAAGACTCTGGTGCAATGGGCCCGGTTCAACGGACAGAACTTTCTAATCTACGACTTCAACAAATTCGCCAAGCAAACAAGTGATACAGAGCAGCTCGAGCTGATCTTTGAGATGGACGAAGGGGCCACCTCGGGGCTGATCTATTACTCCTCATCTGGAGAATATACCAACTTTATTTTTATCCGCGTAAGTATTTCCTGGGTGTATCTCCACCAATTCAAAGTATTTATCTGTCTATAGGACATCTAAATTCAATTGAGTTACTTCAAAAAAAGAAATAAAAAAAAATTTAACGCAACTATTAACAGATATTTGGATCTAAGTACCCCGAAATTGAATTTAGATGTACCCTGCCTTTTTTGAAGTTAATATTTAAGTTTTCATTCAAATTCTTTTGCTAAATATAAATCAAGTAGGAACAGCAATAACGTTTATTATTGTGCAAACATTCGTTTTTACCTGATTTCTATATTATCATTATCATATATAATTAAAACAAATTAATTAATTCTAACAAATTAAAATATTCGGAATTACTTATTATTGCAAATTCACTTTAATTTAATCAGCTTTTAACCACTTTTATGAAAAATATGGCAAATTATGCCTATATACTTCTATATGAATATATTTATAAAAGATGATGTTAAACTATTATATTTAAATATTAAAGATTTAATATATAATTCTTAACAGCCATTACCTGGAAGAATTAAGGCTAGTATTTTCTAAATTCGGATTATTTATAGAAATCATGCCTTTAAAATATTATTTAGATGTTGTCTTCACGATTATTTGCCATTACCGCTTAGAATATACTTTTAAAATATATCATTTATTATCTTAGCTTAATAGTAAGCTAGCAACAGTAGCATATCATTCACTAAAATTTGAGATATTGTATTTTATCAACTTAACTGCAGCCATTTAGTAAATATTATAGACTCTAAGTCCCAAAGGATCTGTAATACCAACTTATAACGTTTCCGTTTGATATTTTCTCTTAGATGTTACAAATATCTGTTTATAGATCGATGCAAATTTAATCAATAAATTGCTGTTATTAATATTATTGAATTATATAAATATTTTCAATAAAAAATATATAAATAATAAAATAAATCGTTTATTGCATCCAAATTTATTCTTTTATAAGAATAAGACAAACCCCGCTACTACTAAATCAGTTTTAATGAAACTGCTTGCCATGAAAATCGTATTTATGTTTCCATAGAAAGTTTAAATACATAATAGCTTCAATTAGTTACAGCTGCATTTTCTGCTCATTTTCATATCAAATATTAAAATTGTTTCGTCAGCTGTAAATAAATGTTTTAAAATATTTTTAAAGTTGTCTAAATTATTTTTGAATTTATTAATTTCTTCAAATTTGTAATTAAATTTTTTTTAATCCAACGAATTGGTGTTGCCCTTTCAACTAATTTTCAATTATAAATTTACAAATGACATGAAAATGGCAGAAATAATACCACCAAGACATTGATGGAATTGTTCAGTTACTCAGATCTGTTCCGAACTGAGTCAACCCAACTTGTCCACCTTGTTTTGGGGAACAGGGTTTAGATATATGCATCTCAAAGTATGTCCTACGTTTGCTTCAACTTGCCTGACTTATTTCTATCTCCCTTTTTCATGAAACACCTCCACAGTCGGCAAGTATATCCTTAGTATATCTATATATTTATCTCTGAGTATTAAAATACAGTACGAAAATCCTCCTACGTATTATCGTTCTACACTTGTAGCCACCATTTCGTGTGCTGCTTGGTCTTACGAGAACATATGCGACCTTTTTATGTTGCAATCTAGCTTTCTTGTCATCATTTGTGTTGATTGGTCCACTCATATTGTCATACTCATCATTCTTTTTCATCATCCTTGATCTTTCTCCGAACCCTTTTCTTGCATTCATACCACAAAGATTATTCTAGTTCTTTTTTTGTAATGTGCATTCTCCAAATCTTTTTTCAATTGATATTTAAGTTTTAAAAATTAATTCGGCGCTACGCTATGAATTCGCAAAGGACAAATAAAAAGTAATAAATGTTTATTGTCAATAAATTTATAGTGATATATACTGATAATTTGTGAATTATTATATTTTTGTATAAAATTGTTAATTCCGAAGTTTGCTTGATTATTTAATGTGAAATAGTACAAAACGTGTAAATTATATTTTCAAATAAAATTATTTTTCAAAAGTTGCTTATTAAAAGCGTCATTTAAAATTTTTTAATGTTTGAATTCAAAGAGTACAGCGCAATGATTTTTTTAAAAACACATCAAAATATTTTAATTTAGTTATAAAAATCTTTTTTTATCATTTTAAGTTCAGTTTAA
This sequence comes from Vannuccia rotundouncinata, assembly GCA_034780395.1. Classification (NCBI taxonomy): domain Eukaryota; kingdom Metazoa; phylum Platyhelminthes; order Proseriata; family Coelogynoporidae; genus Vannuccia; species Vannuccia rotundouncinata. Next base: position 15,656 of record JAUZNC010005495.1, on the reverse strand, counting down.
ATCTAGAGACGTTTGCTAATTGCACAATTCTTTCTTCCTACTATATTTTTACTTAGCAGTTATATTTTTCTTACCATTAATATACACCTTCTAAGAAAAATATTTTGGAATCAATTGCTATGTGATGCTAAACAGTGGTGCATCTTATTATTGATCTTCAATGAATTAACAGTGATGCAGACAGCGCGCGTGCAATATATTTGAAGTATTGATCGTGTATTACTCACTACTGACATATACTACTACTACTTCTAACTAACCTAAATTATTGAAATAAAGCAGCAATTATTCAGTGTTTATTAATAATCAAACGGTAGCCGTGTGGAGGACCAACGACTAACTAAATGTGATCCTTTTTGAAGTTTTATTTGCTGTTACAAGACTAATTGTTTTAAAACTGAAAATTACTAATTTTTAAAAATATATTCATAATTGAAATATTAATTCTGCGATTCGGACTAATATAGTTTTAAAGCTGTAGTACTTACATTTTATTTATTTATTGGTATCAAGCATCTTAATGCATTATTCAATGTAAAACATAGTTCGTAATTGTAATTTTATAGTTATGATTTTTAAGAAGACTGGTTCTTTGCTTTTTAAAATAGAGTAGAAACAATCACTTGCATAGTGAATGAAATATTTCAAACATTTGTACATATTTTATTTTATTACCAGCAATTTTTTTTTTTATTTTATAACAACTTAAATTGTAGATTTGTCATCATACTTTTATGGCTACATCTCGCCGACTATTGTAACGAATTTGTAATATACATTGGATATGGGGCCACTAATTTATTATTTTATTAATACCTCTCTACTATTTTTATTTTTAGTGTTATTGCGAGCTTGGTAGTTAAGCCATGGCCTGTACTGCACCTTCTATGCTACATAAATTGTTCACATTTCTATTATTTGTTAAATATTTTGATAACATATTGCATAGAAGCTATGCTCAAGGTTCCACTAATAAAATATATAAATCATATTAATTTGGTGGTTCCCATGACAACAACATTGTGGGAAATCCTATTCTAAATTATTTATTAATTATTAAAATTTAAAATATTTAAAAAAAAATTTTACTGAATAATTTTTTATTTTTGATATTTAAAGTTTAAACAAAATTATTATTGAAACTTCATCTACTGATAATTATTAAAACAATTTAAACAACACCAGTGCCATTTACTAACTTTGTCCTTTTTTGTTTTAACACAAACTCAACACTACAGGACTCCAGACTGTATTACGTATTCGGCAAAAGGGACGCCTTAGAGGATCGGGGTCACATCACAACAGAAAAGATCTACATCAACACACCCTTGCCCCCCGGGGTGAAGCACCGAGTTGTCCTCTTGCGAGAAAGCAACTCTGTAAGTTTTTTTCTGGTCCGGGCGAAAATAATTCCTCTTTATGTTTTTAAGAGTAGCGACTAATTCCTCTTTTTAGGGATAATTTAAAATAAGTGTTGTAATTATTTTAATTATCTATTTAATTATCTTTACAAAATTAAATTTTTATTATATTTTTTATTCAAGGAAAAAATATTCGTTCTTAAATTTGATTCTCCAATGATGACAAATTTCACAAAATGAACAATTATTTGATAGCTTTTGTTAATTTTTATATTTTAGCTATTGCCTCTACCTAACCACGTATGTATTTCATAAAATGTTGTCATTTTAATCTAAATTTTATGGCTGAAATGTTTTAAACTATTCACACAATTTGGTGACTGATGGACACTTTTTTTCGTGTAGTATGAATTTCTCATAATCCTATGCATATTTAACTCTGTTTGGTGGTTCATTAAAGGATAAATTTATTCCTAACAAATTAGATATAATTCCTAATATGACTTTGTTTAGAAATTATTCATAATTTTTTCAAATCTTTATAAAAAATACTCTATTCAATTGATTTAAGACAAATTCAATTATACGAAATATTTCTTTGTTGATCTTTTTAATTGTTCATGTGGAAAAACGAAACTAAAATTTAAAATTCACTCGCAATTTCAGAAGTGTCCTTAACATCCTAATTTAAACAAAATAATTGTTGCTGTTTTATAACTCATAATAAATTGATGGTTGTTTTTATTTTAATCAAGACCATTCGACTTTCAAGACCTGTTTTTAAAGAGATTTTGTATTTTTCTGAAGACTCTGTTGGGGGCGCTCTGACTTATTATTTTGTGACAATAATTACTTTGAACTGATTGTTTAATAACGTAATGAAATTTCGTCAACTTAACTTAAGTCTAATCTATAACTTTGACGTATATTTTGAAACAGTTGACATTGATGGTCAACGGCAAGACCCATAAAGACAGCAACAAAATCTTCGTTCCCTTCCTGGCTCCAAGTGGAATAGTATCTCTGGGCGGAACTGGGGATCCAGGAAAGGATTCTCAGAATGAAGTGCGCACCAATTTCAAAGGTGTTATTTACAAGGTAACCAGGAATTGCTCGATAACTTGCAAAAATGACTAAACACAGACAAATTCACAATTGATTGCTTCTTTTCTTTGCAGGCATTGCTTTTAGGCAGTCAACATCAACCTTTTAACATGCTTCCCATGTTGGACAATTCTACCTGGAATGAATATATCACCAACAGGGGTGGTGTATTCATCAAGCAGAAGGGCGGCCGGGACAGGGATACCTTCCACAAGTTGCACGTGACCAACAAACCGGTTGCGATCACATTTCTGACCAAGGACACGACCCTGAGAATGGTCACCTGGAACTTTGAGTATCACAAGAATCTGGAAATGAAGTTTTCAACTTACGAGGCCGATGGTATCATGTTCTTCGTGTGAGTATTATACCCCAAGTTGAAGAACGGAGAATAAATACATCAAAAAAAATAATTTTCATAATTAGTTTGACTAAGCTTTTATATCTGTTTTTTTTACTGAAACCAATTCTAAAGAATATATGAAACTAGAAACTGTTCACTAAAAAAAAGGATATTTCTAATAATTTTCAGTTTAAAGTACAAAGCAATAAAACTCTCTGATGTTGAAAACTCTTGTGGCTTTTTATTAGCCCAAGCGGATGCTGTTATTTCCACCTTGCCACTGAACACTCCAGCATATTTATTTATTAGTTCGTTTCTGCTCCATTTCTATTTTATTGGTATGTTTCATTCAATTAAGGATATTCCAAATTTTTAAGCCTCTTTAAAAAAATTCAAACGGTGGAAAAGTAGAATTCTAATATTCTAATTATTCATTTTATCGAAAATGCACAACACAAAAATTAAAACGATCGATAAATCAATGAATTTCTTATTTTTCTGACTTTATTCAGTGGCCCTGCAAGCGATCACACAGATTTCGTGTGTGTAGAAATTTTTGACGGGAACATTTTCTTTGTCTTCGGCATGGGGGATCAGAGCAATCACGTCCAACTTAATCCTATTGGGCAACCTGTTAACACCGGAACATCTCATACTGTGTATTTCGGGCGGGATGAAGGCCACAGATTTGATGTACGTCGTTCTTATTTGATTCTTGGAAAAGAAATTAATTTAATTTGTAAACATTTGTAATATTTTAATAAATAAAAAATTTGTTTGTTTAATATTATTTAAACATATTTTTCATTTTTAAATTATTCTGAAGGTCCGATATGACGGAAATAGAGTCACTCTCAATCAGCGCAACGATGTGGCACAAAAAGTGTTCGGCACCTACACCTATATTGGTTTCGTGGATAGTATTAACAGGATTCCATGGCAAGTGTGGTCACGTGTTGGGTTTGCCGGCTGCATACACTACATGAAAATGAACACTAACATTTATATCGATCCTGAAAGGTGAGTCATATCCTTGAACAATTCTTATTGGTTAATAGGACGTGTGTTATGACGTGAAACATTTTTATTGGATGATAAAGATTTTTCATAAATTGTTATATTATTTTTTTGTGTATTAATTTTAAAAATTATCATTTGACAACATAACAGTATTTTAAATTTGACTTATAAACTAACCTTTCTATGTGTTACATATGAAATGTTTTTATAATGCCTGCAATATTGATTAAAAGCAATTTAACAATTAATGTTATTTATTTTCTAATTAATGCATTATTCTTAATAGCTTTTTATCACTATTCTTTTTTAGTTTAAATATATAATTTAATATTATTTCATTTTAATTGGAGGTATCATAGATATTATATGGGACGAATCACATTATTATCGACATTATAAAATATTGTCAAATATATAGGTAACGAGAGAGAAATATTCAAATTTGAAACTGATTTTCTATTTTATAATTTTGATTTTTAATAACTATAAAAAGTTTTATTTCCTGTTATTCTATATAGTATCTATGGTTTTAAAGTACACTTTGATTGTATTTACCGTCTCTGTTTAATGTTTTATCTAGGCACGCCAGAGAAGAAATAAATAAGTAAGAATAAAAATCTAGTAAAAAAAGTTTCTGCTGGAGTTTCTGGTGAAATAACATTATCAGTTTGGTGTTTATACTGATTCCAGTTTTCATCCAACTTTTATGCATTAATTGTTGCATAGATAATAATAGTATGTCTCTATTTGAATGAATACATAACAAACAAGTCGAAGCTTTTTTTATTCACGAAAAATTTTGTATAGAAACGCACATTGTTTGTTACAAATCACCTATTTCCATGGTCTCATTGAAGAATATAATTTGCTAAATTGTATAAAGCCTAACCCTAAAATTGGTTTTGAGCTAACCCATATCAGTACACTTATTAATTTGTGTTTTGTTTATTAATTGAAGATTTCAAACAAATTAATCCGGTTCTTAATCCAATCCAATCCAATCCAATCCAATTTAATTTTTAATTTAATTTGGCACTCAAAAAGGATTTGTTTGCAGTCTCCAATCGTAAAACAAAAAGTAAAAAATTGATCGCTTATATAAACAACTTTCACGAATCTTGAAATAAGTTGTAAAATTATGGTGAAATCGGTTTCCCAAAGAGTAATCTATGGAAGAAATCGTGAACAACTTTCCATACTACTATTTGCTTTTTTTGACTACGGTGTTCTTTTCAAAGTCCTTTATAATGGTTTGATAGTATTAATTGTTGTTTTATATGATTTAATTTTGTGTAAACATTTCACATTCCGTTCGGACCTTTTGTAATTTCATTTTAGCTTATACTACTAATAAATTGTTGCATAATTTATCGCTACAAAAACAGGGCATGACCAGCATGACGTCATGTTTCATTATATCGAACTTCTACGAAATGAAATATAATCCTGATTACAAGTTATGAATAAAAACCTTCGCTTCTAAGCTAATTTCTAGGATGTTAAAACACAATAATAGATTTTAAAAACTTGTTCATTACTACTATGCTTATAATTCGTGTATTTGGTTTCAGCCTTCTAAACAATGTTGTCTATGTTATAAATTTATTTTATTTATGCATTTTAATTCACCCCCAATGTTCTTTACCCAAATTATATTTGATCATTAGACCTTCGGCTTACAAAACATGCAAGAGTTCTCTTTAATCAGTTTCCTTTTATTTTTTATCAAATATTGTAAACATTACTTTCTGCATACAGTTTTATTCTCTTCATATTTTTTCTATACATATAAAACATAAAAATCAATATTGTAATACATTTATAAATTATCAGTGATCTGATTAACATTCTTTTATTTTCACTTTAATCAATTTAATTCTCATGCTCTTTTTGAATTGGTTTTCAAAATAATTTAGCCAAAACTTGTTAAACCGATTGTCTTCGTCTTAAACTAATTATAAGTAAATCCCTCCATTAATTAGGGCCTTGATGAATCAACATTCAAGCCGATTCACCGGAATTTTGTTGGGTGTCTGTACCGTCCCTAATCGACTTTGCTCCCCAAATTTTTGCAAAGGGGGCACCTGTTACGACCGGTCGGAACCCGAAATGGACAACTACGCCTGTGACTGTTCCTATACCACCAAAACCTATAATGCCGGGATTTCCAAGTTCTCCCGTTCTGAAAAGTGCAATGTTGGTGAGTAGCGACAGGAAGAATGATGGTGGCTGAAATATTTTGAAATTATTTTATTAAATCGGTAAATATTTGTCTCAATTATTGCAGAGGCCCCAGTCGTTCGTTTTAATGGCAAGGACAGTTGGGAAGTAAAGTTCCTGCTGAACTTTGGCTTTGTGACTCATACCGACGACATATCTCTCCAGTTTAAAACCCTTCAATCGGATACTGTTCTATTCAAAACAATGATTCTCAATCGTCCGCATTTCTTCGAAGTTTCGCTGAAAAGGGGTCAAGTTCACATCCGAACAAATGTTCACGACACTTCCGCTGATGGTATCAACCAGCAGGTGGGTCCACCATTAAAATATTTATATATTTACGATGAATGCGTGAACAATTAATATCTTCAGGAGAACATTTTTGTTTACTTTGAACCTCCATGAAAGCAATTATTTTTCTTCACATTTGTTCAGCAACTCACCCTTAAGGGAGCCCAACTCAACGATAACAAATGGCACACTTTGTACATCAAACGCCGGGCTGATTATATCGAGCTGTGGGTTATAACCAATGACAACATCGGTCAGCCAGGTCGAATTTTTCTCACCCCGGCCGAGCAAGAAGGTACTGCCGCTGTGGAGAAGAAGCAACAGCCAGAAGCCGATTCTAAGGGTGGGTTGAAGGTCTGCTGATTGAATAAATACTGTGATATCGATTTTAGAAAAGAGGATAATCCAGAATTTGAAATCAATTACATATTGATTAGACAATTCATGCAACTATTAAAGAATTCATTCGATCTGACATCAATTAGCATTTCTTTCTCAAACTTTTAGGTAAACTGCCAGTGATAAGACAGCCATTTGACATGCAACTTCATAATATCTACGTTGGGGCCAACGGACCAGCTTCCCCAAGCACCCAATACTTCCAAGGGGAGATGAGGAACTTTTACTGGAACGAGTACGACTTCTTCCATACTCGGAAAATCGAGAAGGTCTACGAGGTAAGAAAAGCTGCAATTTGATTGGTTGAGTTTGAATTGTTTGTATATTTGATTGGTTGAGTTTGAAATGTTTTTATATTTGATTAGTTGAGTTAGATTGTTTTTATATTTGATTGGTTGAGTTTGAATTGTTTTTATATTTGATTGGTTGAGTTTGAAATGTTTTTATATTTGATTGGTTGATTTTGAATTGTTTTTATATTTGATTGGTTGAGTTTGAATTGTTTGTATATTTGATTGGTTGATTTTGAATTGTTTTTATATTTGATTGGTTGAGTTTGAATTGTTTGTATATTTGATTGGTTGAGTTTGAATTGTTTGTATATTTGATTGGTT
>JAUZNC010005484.1:16291-31616 GCA_034780395.1 Vannuccia rotundouncinata | reverse complement strand
ATTTTCCATTACCAAAATTAATTTGTGTCTAAAATAGTTTATTTTATCACGTCTTTAAATTATTTTATAAAATTTAAATGGTAAATATTATGTTGTCATTAAATCGATTGTGAATAGTTTCTATTCATTTTAAATTTATTTATCCTTGATTAGACACTGAAATCGATATCAGAATATATTTTCTATTTCAGACAAGTTCTCCACGCATCATATTAGTCGCCCAACTGTTGATTTCTATCGAATATAATGTTGACAAATGTTGAACTATTTCTTTTTTATATTTTGGGCCTACGTAGAGCGGAAAATCCTATATTAGCTCAGGAAAACCATTTTTTAATTCTCAGAACCAATTAATTAACCATTTGAATATACCTACAAAGCGGAGAACATGAACATAGATATCATTTGACTATCTGAGAAAAGATTTTCTTTTCTTTTTGTAATAATTTAGGGATAATTATAACTATTTGGTTTAGGTATATCAAAAATATGGTTTAATGTCTAATTCGAAATTATTAATTGTTTTCAAACCGCCTTTGATTATTGATTTCTGTCATAGGGTGAGAGATTTTTGCCTAATCATTGTTAGTATTATTTCCACAAAATTCCCTTCCTTTTCATTTTTATTATATACATTTCAACCATTTCTCGTTATTCATTAGATCACCGACTTTTTAAAGAGAATTTTTAATGTGGTCATGTATCCTAATTGAAAGTTTGTAACTAACTACCTTAGAGATTTTTCAAAGTTCATTTCATTCCCTTTAGACGCGGGTATACAAATTAATTTCTAATTAATACTAATTATTGTCTCTTTGAATTCTACAGACATTTTGTCATTTTATATCATATAATTTTTAAAATCACATCATTTTCAAAGACAAAAATTACTTTGAAAAAAAAGATAACAATTTGTTTAACCGCTTTTTACATCTTGAACTGATACAAGTTATTAAGCCCAACTAATTTGATATTTTAATCTTATAAACAGATATTTTTGTTGTCAAAATATCACTTAATATTACAAATAAGTTAGATATAGCTAGGTGTTAGATTCATGTACCTTTAGAGATAGATAATATTTTGTGAAATATCGATAAAATTTCTAAAAATGATCCCACACTAAGTGGTGAACATTAAGATCAACCAATCAGATTCACCCAACTCCTTAAATATCAATAATTGCTGTCTCTTCACTGCTAGCTAGATCAAAAGAAACTTGCAACACTTGATGCTAAATATACTAGCTGGTAAACAACCAGAATGGAACTATAGATCATCGTTGAAAACTCTCCATTCGTCATGACGGTCGAGTTAATTAAATTGATTGGTAATCAACAAACATATGCTAGACTTATAGGAACTACTAATTCGTGGTTTAATCTGCAGTATGCGGATACCTAGAGCTTTCGGCAAGACTGTAATGATTAACTTGTGTTACGGAATTCGATCCGAAGTGTAGAAAAAATGTATAGATTTTTCTATGCTGATAAAAAGAAGAAGTTTAAGATTTTTTGTTAGAGTTGGAATAATTAAGACTAGTTTTTAGCTTTCTGTTATTTTGGCCGAGATATTACAGCTTGATTATTGATTGATTGTACTATATATTAAGATAACGATTTTATGTAATAAAGTCTAGCTTATTTATTACTAGTGTTAATATAATATTTAAAGATACTGTTTCTGACATTATATTAGATTAGTTTTATACTCTGTATTATTCAGTCATTTTAATGATAAATGACGTCATCGCATCAACGATGACGTCATAACAACTTTTCTGTATTAAACACTTATCAATAAACTACTCTATTATATTATCTACGGATATTTTCTGAATAAGAAACTATTTAATCCGAGCCCAACAAATGGTAAATCCACTTGTCTTCATCAGCTGTCTGCCCAAGAGGAAGCCCTAAGGGACGATGATGACGTCACTCCGCAGCCCGACAATCGCCCACCCCATCGTGGAAACCAGCTCAACCTGCTGTCAACTCCCGGGACCCGTGGAGGAGTGGCCGCTGTGAGCGACTGGGTCCTCCAAGACAACTGGTCTACGGGGATGGGCTCAGAGGAAGAGCTGGACAATGCCGAGTTGACACGGGTGGTCGAAGGCCTCAAAGATGACCGACTAGGTCTAACGGCTGTGCCCACGGCTGCCGCTCCAACAGTTAAACCTGTGGGCACATCAGTTCAGGCTAGAATACATCAGCAGTTGACCCAGGGTGAGACGTTTTATTATTGGCGTATTCACTTATTTATTCACGAAATTATCTATCTGAAATCAGTGCTTCTTTTTGTAGTAGAAGTTTGCGGTCTTTTTAAATCCGACTGTTTCCTCAAAAATTAATTCATATCAATCAATGTGTTTGTTTAGTGTTTTATTTTCATTTTTGATCGGTTTAACTTCTGATTTAATTAATTAATAAATTAACAAAAATAGATCAAAAGAGATTTTTTATTTAATTTATATTGTATTGTAAAATATTTTTTTAATGCGTTGATAAATAATAATGTTTTAGTCATTGTCTTTATAAAAATTGAATTTGATAAAATCTGACATTAATTCTTTTGAATGTTATTTTTCATCTTGATGATTTTGTAATATTCAGTCCTGTAAGTTTTATGGATTTTTTTTAGAAAAGAACTAACATTTAGTAAAAAGTTAAACTTCTGATTTATTAGATAAAATAATAAGCAAATGATTAAATTTAAATGTCTTTTGATGGATGTATTCTAAACTTGTGAAACGTAAACAAAAGTTTAGCACTGCACTCCGATTTAGAGGCTCGGCTGAAGTAGCATTTTACAAAAAAATCTCTAATTTTTTTGCAGCCGACTAATGCCTCCATATAGAAAAGGAATGAAAGTATGGTGATTCTACTAGTAATCGGTTTGGGTTGTAAAAGTCGGTTTTTAAGTTTAAAAACAGTAGAACACAACATTTAAAGAAGCTTACATTTCAGATATTTATAGAAAGTTAGTCAATTTAATTAATGTGAAAGTTTCAATATTTTAGGATTATTTTAAAAAGTCGTACAGATAACTCCGGTGATGATTTTTAAGATTAGAAAATGTCTGTTTTGGGTATTTGTATGGTTTTATTAACATGTTCATCGCACTGAAAATGTTCTATATATTATATGTAAGTACCGTCAAATTTACCTTTTCCAGTTAACACTGCAATATTTGGCATAAGAAAAGTTGATAATTATTTGATATTAATAGATGACCGGGTACTTCTGTTAAAAACACAATTCTCGGTTTTCCAAAATGTGTTATCCTCCTCACTATCTTATTTTGGAAAAATGTATCCAATGACATAATTTTGCTAATGATGAACGTAAATGACAAGATGAACACGAACAATTTTATAACTACTGTTCCTTATAATTATATTCTAACGAGGACTTCAATTGTAGTGAATTTAATCAAAACACAGCTGGAATCCAAACAGTAATATCAATTTTTATGTAATTATAGAAGTCGTATAAAAAATTGAATGAATCATTAATGTTGATATATTGTCTGTATGTAATATGTCTGTCAGAAGACAGAATATAAGATTTAACAATTTACTTCATACGTTACGAAATATCTTGATTGAAAAATTTATTACCAATATGCTTAATTTAGAGGATATTATAATTTCATTGACATTAATTACACAAGTGTATAATAATATTTATTAATACATAGAAGCATTATATTTAAATATGTAATGTTGATCCGACCCAATCTCAAATTAAAATTTAAATAAATCATTAACCCGGCAGAGCTGAGTTCTAGCGAACTCACCGTAGTATACAATATAAAGTTTGATGACATATAGCTTTTTCAATAAAATGTCTTTTAACGCTTTTGTTAAAATGATATTATTTTTTATAAAGTAAAATGTCTTTTAGTTTTATTTAATTTCATATATTTTCAGTATAATTTGTTTGCGTTAAACTTAGATACTATATAAATAAAGTTAAACTAACTAATTAGAGAGAGGTTCATATTAATTATTTAGTCGAAACAATTATAGTAACTAGCTTTTAATTCATTTTTTATATATAATATAATTGAGTTACTACTTTTATTAGTATAATCTAAAATACATATTTTTTTGTAATCTAAATATTGTAATTGTTAATTATTATAAAAAAATATTAGTGTTGAAAATATCTCGATGTTATCTAAATCTTAATTCGTATTAATTATAAGTAAGTTTTCTTGAGCAACATAATACTAATCCAAAGAAAGCGAAGCAAGCCCAAGCTGCTAGTCAAAAACACATTTTACCTGCAGCTTTTCACATATTAATTAATTAATTATATTAAAAAAACAACGATGTTTATTAGCTATATACTTTTCCTATCCTCATCCACACAGACATAATCTTCATCATTAGTTTAATGTTTGAACTCCTTTGGCTACCTGAATTATTTAAGGTGCTTTTGCTTTATTCAAACTCTACATATACTTTTACAATATCTACATTTTACTATTCTAAACTGTTTATAACCGTGTAGTGCATAAAGCACAAATTCTCGTCTCTCAAGACTATTTGAAATTTGAATCAGTTAAATTTTATGTCCTCTAAGCAGTTGATTTCATATTGATATTGATTTTATTATAAAAAAAATATCATTTTTATATATTTTCAGTTTTGGGAAGTGTGGTCAGTTCAAACACTCCGAAAGATATGCCCTGCTTGGACCTCGATTGGGATCATGAACCAGGTCAGTAAACGATATCGATTGATTAAATAAATACCACACAACGCAGTAGAAAGACTATTCATAATATTATGTTCATAATATGATATATAATTAAATAATTCCTTTATATATGCGCTACAATCGGTGTCACACTTCAAAGATTTCTACTACCTCCCTTTAAATATTTATTCACACTTTTTTCGTTAAATATTCCGGTTTTGATTCAGTTTTTTCACGAAAATCGGGACTCATTCTAAAGACTTGTTTTTTTGTCTGTCAGGAATGAACCCGTCGCTGGCATTGAAGCACGAACGCTCCGCCACCGAGGAGGACCTTCGTCGGATGGCAGAGTCAGGAAGGCGGGACTCGAGCTCCTCGGAGGAGTATCTATGGGAACACGACGACTTTGTCAACCAGACCACAGACAAAAAACATTTACTTGCGGACTCTTGAGAGAACTCCACACTGAGGAACAACTTTGTTAATACGTTCTGATTTGGGTTTTCTGTTCACCACTGCTGAGGACATTGTTCAAACAGTCTGATGTTTGTGTAAAAAGGGTTTTCTTCTCCCTCGATTTGTCTTTATTGCATTACTATTTTACTTGAAAGACTGCGAAATTAGTCAGTTGTATAAAATATGTATTGAATTACCATTTTATTTTATTGCCATCTTTCAAATACTATAATCAGATATTAATTCTTTAGTTATGTCTATAAACTTTATTCAAATGTTTTGTTTTCTTTATAAACATATTCTACTCAGTTTAGATGATCATTTGATCTGTCTGTATTATTATTATCGTTAAAATAAAATGCATTATTTATTAATTTATTCACATAGTTTGAAGGATAAACTTTTTTTAATTTGTAAGAAAAAATCCTATGCTAATGTTCAGTTGGCACTCCTACATATTATAGACTGCAGCTAATGTAGACGTTTATTGTAATTTGACCAGAATACATATTGTGATCACTTTGACTTTACTCTTCTTTTATTCTTCAAGGATTCTTGCTGCAAATCACAGCTCTTCTTGCTCAAGATATGATTATCTAAACAATATTCTAGTTTAAACAGACTGTGTATCATATCTGCTAGATATTCTGCCATGTAAATAAATCTTCTCAAATTGTCGCATCCGTTTTGGATACTAATTCCATTATTCAACAAATATCGTTTTCGTGCTGAACTCAATTGTATTAAAACAAATGCATTTACTTGTAGTCATTATGTACATACGAACAATGTTGTAGAATATATTGTATTAACAAAAAACGACATTGTCATTTAAACTTGATTTTACGAAGGAAAGCTGTATGTTTATTTATATTAAATGAGCGTTGTTTTACTAATTTATGTATAAATTAAATTCTATCCTTGCTTCTATCATTTACTTCAAAATATTATCTTATGAAGTATTGTATATTGAATGAGATAATTTTCTGCTGTGTATATTATTTAAATATATAATGTTGTTATAATACCTTTCTTTTTTTCTAATATTTATAAAACGATAATATGTACTTAATAAAATATTTTAAATTAGTTATTATCCAAAAAATACAGCATGAATATAAAACTTGAAAGGAGTTCATGTATTTAAATAAATTGAACTTTACAATACATTGTTTAACAAAATTTGATACTTGTATAAGGTTATCATAATAAAAGCAATTATTAGTTGCAACATGTAATGTATTACAAATTATAAACGTTCTAATTATGTAGCAATAAAAGTAAGTTAATTGGGTGTCCATATAACATTTTGGCTGTAGCTGCCCGTAATAACACATTTATTTACTTTTATTTGGTTAAAGGTCAATCCACCACAGGAAATGTACAGAGTTTTACTTCAGCGTGTTGCTTAGTACTAATCACAGATGTATGAAACTTCTACTTTTCATACCAAAATGGAATACATGTATTGTGGCAATTCTATTTTACATAAGTGCATAGAAATTACTCTTTTGGAAAATATACATTTAAAATGGTCGTGGGGTCATATGTTTATTACAATTGGTTTCAAGATTGGAATGTCATATTTGAAATATAGACTCATCGTCTTTCAAATTAGGATCGTTAACTTCTGTCGCTACTTCAATTTTAGGCAAATCTAAATTGGTTTTCAATTGGATTTCCGGTTGGCTTGTAATCGGTTTATTATCAAGCTGCTTGTCTGTAACAGCAAAGCTAGTTTGCAGTGAATTCGGAAAGAATTGATTTTGAACAGTTGTAGAATTTTCTTCTCCGGGTTGGGTATTGTTTTGACAACTAGAATTCGGTAGTTCCTCTGTTTCCGTAATTGGAACCGGATAAAGTAAATTATCCGGAGGAGACGACCACTGTTCTTGATCGGTGCTGTAGGATGTTACATCGCTTTCACCCTCACTAATTATCCTGTCTCCTGTAAATCCCTCATCGGTTTCACTACTGGACCTTTGCATTCGATCGGTGACGTCGCTAAAACGTCGCCTCATCTCTTGCCTCTTGGTGTTGGCGTCCTTTCGGGCTTGGGTGTAGCTCTTCGGGGGCACTGAACGCCGTTGGACGAACTTTTTATTTCGGTTTTCGATTTCCATGATTTTGTGCTGGAGGTCCGTTGGAGGCGGGTTGTACTGTGCAAGCTCCTCCACTTCCAGGTGCTGCGTTCGTCGGCGCGGCTGCCCAATTGAGGCCCGCTTTTTTAACCGTGACACCCATCCAGTATAAGGATAATGATATTGGTTGTGGTAAATTGACAAGCTCATTACAAGAGTAAGTATCAAGAGACCAAACAGAACAAGACAGATTGCAACTGGCATAATGTTGAATGCTGATGAAATTAAAGGCTGAAAATATGAAGAATATGACATTGCATTCAAATAATATCAACGAAAACATTTAATTCATAAATTCCAGCCGCTAAAACTCATTTAATATATATACCTATATATATTTCGGACCTATATACCGAGTATATTATTCATATATCCCACCATTTGACCTAATCCTTACACAGTTACATGCTGTACCACGCGCAAGTTATTACAATAATTTGCATACAATATGAGGTCGTTGTAATTCAGAAACATTTATCTTGATTAATATGCACGTCAAAGGTGATGTCCTGAAACCATTTCGTTTGACTGTGTTATATAAGTACTTATGTGTGTAGATAATTAACCTTGCAAATCCTGTTCATTCAGACTCGTGTAAAAAGATATATTCACAAAATAATATACACATGTTTTTGGCAGTGTTTCAAAAATGATCTGAAAAATATTATCATTTGCGAGTAAGATTATTCAAAATTTTATTTTGTTCAAACATCAAAAAGTCTGTTAAGCAACTTTAATTCTTATTTTTATTTTAGAAGTTTACTTTACGCTGAGTGTTTTCTTATAATGTAGTTTACCGATATATTTTTACGATTTGAAAAAATATATTATTGGTTTATAGTATCAAAATAATTAGACAATTATTGTATATTACCAGATTTTACAGATTTATATTTATATTAGTCTACTAAAAGTAAAATTAAAACACTCTCAGTGTAAAAAAATAACCGCTAGTAAATAATATTCTATAACACAAAACCATATTCATTTTAATTAAAAATATACTAATAAACCAACCGTTTCGACTTTACGCTATAAACTAACTTTTCAAAGTAAAAATTTGTTTTTATTTTTTCGCTGATGAAGACGTAAAATCAAAGAATAATATATTATTAGCTGTGAATTACATACGCAGAGCGTTTTGTATTTCCTTTTATTACGCATGATATATATTATGGCATCTTTTTATTATATGCCTCTCTCCCATGATATTTTATTTATTTCGGTAAACATATACCTACTAAGCATAACTATATTCTTATTGTATCCTTAACTTATTTATTAATTATTTCAAGTTTAATTTTGTTGTATTTTTTTTGATGATCCATTGTTTTCCAAATTTTAAGGTATTGCAAATTTTTTAATCTCTTATTAATATTTGTAATATAAGTAACAATTTAAAAATGTTTTGTACGTAATTCTGACGTCCAACTAGACAAATAAAACGGAAAAATCAAACTTCTATTTGGAATTTAAGCCGCAAATTATGGATCATACAGTACAACTTACTGGATCAATAGATTTTATAATGATAGATACTTCGTTTGGAGAATTGGTTTGTCCCTCTTCTATGAACGGCTGAATACAGATGATATTACATTGATAGTACGGGCACAACAAAGTGTGGTTTTTGCTATTTCGTGTATAGCTTTGAATCACATGATTTGTAATATTTGTAATATTTAGGCGCCAACTTTGTCTCCATGCGCTCCAAGGTCTAATAGATGATAAATATAAAAATGTTTAACATTGCAAGAATTTTAAAAGGTATCATATAACTCTAATTATAGAAAACCAGCACAAAACATGTTCAACAAAAATTACTCAGAATATATTAGTAACGTACTTGATTTCAAGACTAATCCATTTGTTTGTAAAAGTAATTATTTTCCACAATGTTTTGTTTAAGCAGGCTGTCTGTTCCGGAAGAGGATCAAGATTTCTTATATTTTTTGGAGGAACAATAGCACGAAGAGAAATTGGAATGGGCCAATTATTTTCACGTAGGTCAATGTTATGTTTTGATTGAATTTTGCAGACTTTTGAACACACTGAAAGCATTAGAAGAGACATAAGATAAATGCAATTACGATGAAAAGTTTTTTTTATTATATTTGGTTTTAAGTCAATATAACCATTTGTCTTGTTCATTACCTATATTGACAGAAGGTATCCATTTTGGTATTTCAAATGGACTGATGCGACAACTTTTTTTCTTCGGTCCTGAAGTATAACTGAAGCCATTTTTACAAGAATAAATTACAGAAAATTGCTCCTTCGGCATATTCTGGTAATCCGTATTTTTGATGGTTGGAGGTACAGGGCAGACTTGTTGTACGCTCTTTGTAACAATTATTATTTTGTATTTCAACTTTTTTACCGAAGCATTAGCATCTATATTCTTTAAAGAAATTGTAAAAGATTCCCGAAAATAAATCAATTTATCACACTTTTCATCCGACCCCACTGTTGAGCAAGTTAACTTTTCATTATTGTTACCGAAAAAGACTAATTCGGCTTTTGCACTGTCCTTGAATCGCTGTAGTTTGATCATCAGAATTGGACTTTCTCTGGTTTTAGATTCCAAAGTCCAGTGACAAGGTGTCTGTCCAAAACCAATTTTAGGTGGGAAAACAATTTGTTTATTGGAAATGATTAATTTAGTTTGTAAGTCACATTTTATATGACACGATGGCACTGCGGGCTTCCAGAACCCACCAACACAAGTACTGGTTATATTCTCAGATATTAAATAGTTTTCAAAACATTTGTAGGACACTTTGGCACCATTTAAAAGCGAAGAGTATTCCACATCGCCATTGAGAAATAATGGCTTTGTACAATCTGACTTCTTAATTGTAATATAATTCAATTTGAATCTGTCATTAGTATAAAAAATCTTTGCGCTTTTATTGTACAAAATCAGGCTTATCTCCACGTAATTCTCCAGATATAATGGATCTGTTGAATTTGATAATTTAGTGATCTTATATGTACTATTTCCAGAGACTATATTAATATAATAGTCATTCAATTTAAAAGCAGTTGTATTATAATGAAGAACTATCATATACATTGACAAAACATTAATCTTAAAAGTACAAGGCCAATTATTTTTTTCCTCCAAAGACAAATTATTCGGGTAGCCCGGATTATACAAAGTTCCTCGTAGTTCTTGACGAACTATATCCTCTGACCTGTTGGCTGTGAAATTAAATGTTTTGCATTGGGCGCTACAACTGGCCATTATAATTTCAGGAATCCATTTTTTACCATATGAGCACCTACTTTTCTGATTGAAGCCTTTATTAGGGTAATAACCATTTTCACAGGACAGCGTAATATTTTCCCCAAACTTATATGCCTTTTTATTGGGAGAAACTTGAACTTTCTCCGAGACGTCTTTTCCGGTACAATCATCCAACTTGTCCATTTTTTGACCTCTAATGTTAAACTCAACTCCGTCAAGAAGAGGATGAAACAAAATGGTGAGATTAACTAGTTCTCTTGGTAAATAATAATAGTAATTATTAGGATCCATATTGGAATGATTAATATCGACCAGCTTCGAATAATTACTAGATCCAATTAGCTTTATTTCGATGTCGTCTTTCTTTTGAATAGGATCTATTGTAATCCTGTACACTTTTCCGCTGTTTGGAATTTGAATTGAATACAAACAATTCTGCTTCTCAGTTTCTAAAAATCGTGGTTTTATCCCGGTTGGAAACTTGGGCTGCCAGTGCCAAGTATAGCGGAACGTGTTTAGCTGGTTTTGATGAATCATTGCTTGTTCGCAGACGTATGTTCTGTTATTTTTTAAGGAAACGATTTTCTCACGTACAAGAGAAAGTTGAAGTACTCCGATCGAGAATTTGAAGGAGAATTTTCTATTGTTCTCTTGATCCAAATTATGATCGATTTGAACTGTGATATTTCCCATTCCCAGCAAATAGTTTTCTGAAATAAAGTAATTGAGTTTTAATAAAAAATGATTATGAAAATGGGTAAACTAATATAAATAATCGAGATCTGACATTAAAAAAGCATTTTTATTTCCTATTCAACATTAGCTATAGAATGAATTTTTTCTATTTAAAATAATTATTAGAAATATGATTTTCGTAATATTTAGATATTTAGATATCTGAATATTTGTTTTGCTGATTTAGACTTGCCTAACTGGATTTATTATAATATTTTGAAATAATTACTATACCAATTAAACAGGTAATTAAAACTGCAATGATTAAACAAAGAAATTAATAATAGTTCTCTTTTATTAATCATTTCGTCTTTGGCGATAAGTTAATTTTTGTTAAAATATTATTATAAGCAATCAAAATATATAATGACAGAAAATATTTAACGCCTTTGAAATCAGACTCCAACACTTTTGATTCCTCTTTTGTATTACAATAATTACGACTTGAATGTATAATTACTCTTTTCGAATGTTTGATTTTTATTGAAAATTATGTTTTTGATCTCTCCATTGAAGTACGTGATCTTTATCTGATCCTGACCGGACAGGTGTGGTTTTTCCTCAAATTTTAAGCGTGCGTCCACATTGTCGCTCTGCAAATAATTACATTAGTAAAGAATTGATTGAAGGAAATAGCTTCTTAATCTTACAGAGGTTATTTGCTAACTGTAGTGTATTATTTAGTGTATTAATATATACTAGCTACTGAAACTTTTAAATATATTCTTAAAAGATTAATCTAAAATCATATTTTTGTATATTTATATGTGAAGCAATCAAACCCCTATTTCAACAGAATGAAAATTAGGATATAAATGATAGTAAGAATTTTATTGTCATTCCACAACAACCTTTCCAATTCTTTAAAAGATTTAAAAATGATACATGTAAATGATTTAGTTTTTTTGACAAGACTATTTTGTGACTTTTCAAAATCTATATCCAATTTTGGATTAAATTGAAAGTTTCAAAAGAATGACATCTGAACAGTTGTGTGTTTTTTCAATGTAATATTAGTTACTATTTTCTTTTTTATAAAAATATAAAATGTCAAAAATAAAATAATAACTATTCAGATATTTTACAGGAAGTGTCAACAATTCCATGACAGCAATAATATAAAATATTGGATTATTTACGAACCATGATTGTTGTAGAGCAGTGAATTTCAAGAGATTGATCACTTGATGCGAATGTGATTGTATCATTGAGAAAACCAGTAAAATCACAATCCGTGAGCTCTTGTGAAACAAACATTTCTATCAAACAATACAAAATAACATTCTGAAGAAGGATTATTTGTGGAAGAATCATACGAGACATCCTTTCTATAATCCTTAATTGAGAGTTTATGCAATGCCTCTATTATTCATGCGATGTTGCAAGTAACTGTTGGACGTTATATATATATATCGAAGAAATATGACATGCGCATAATATTTGTTTACGTTACTTTTCTTGCGTCCAATTAGCTAGCATCAATTGGGGGGTATTTGTTACACATAATCAATTATATATGCAGAATTCGTTATCTAATTATCCTACGTTTGTATGCATTTAATAAATTGCTAATTTTATTACGCATTTTTTATCAAAAAAGAAATAAATGTAAAATTTCACATGTATTTACGGACATGTATTTTTCGAAAACGATGTTATTTATATACCTACGAAACTGACTTAACACAGTTAAGCGACCTTTTGGTACATCTTTAACTATATTCATCTTGTCTAATGTTTCACCGTTATTATTTGACAAATTGATGAAATAAATTATCATGGAAACTATGAAAGTTTTTTGAGATATCTCGGATCATTTAATGTTATAATAGTTTTAAACAAATATTATGATATAATATTTTTAATTAATGAATTGTACACACTATTAATTAAATAGGTTAATTTAAAGATAAGTACAATTATTTTGTATATCAAAATTAGTTACAAATAAAATAACCTGAAATAACCATATACTTAAATCGAAGTGTCCATTGGTACACGGACATTATATTATATACAATAGGTATCAATCTATATATACGCTATTTTTCTAAATATTTGTATTATTCTTTATTTCCCTAAATACAAAACTTATGTCGCTTGATTTATAATATTATATTGTACTTAAGCTCCGATGATTTTTAGGCTTGATGCATGCGTCAATAGCAGTTACTATCCAAAATATAGCAGTTTCATTAACATTTTATCAAAATAAATTTGATTAACTATTATATAAATTTGATAAACTATTATATGATTGTTAGGAGCAATGGGGATTCGAATGAAGCATCTAGATTGTTTCTATAACTAACCCAAATCGTTTATAAAGGTGAGCTTCAAATATAATAGATTAGTCATAACATTGATAATTTATGTAGAATTTAAATAGATAGTAACCAGAAGAGCTTATTATTCATTATGCTAGAGCTAACTATACATTTTCCTTAATATGTTGTTCATTTGTTTTACAAAAGCAAACATACTAAAAACATATTTTTCAATTGAATATATTATTTTAAAATAAAAATACAAATTTGGTAGGGCATTATATTCTTATATATCAAATAAAATAATCTTTTAGATAATTATGAATGAACTGCGAATACAATATCCAAGTAATCGTGAAATATAACGAATGGAAACATAACAGTTATACAAAATAAGTATAGATATTACACAATTATTATATTTACAAAGTCGCACAAATATTAGCATGGTCAACGGAATCAATTCTAGACATGGGGAGTGTACTGCTTAGCTGCCAATAGTCTTTAGTATATAGAATACAGAAGTTCGGACGAAGAACCAAAAGAATACAAATAGAAACAATTTAAACAAAGAAAGACACTTGATAGCAACCATCCACAATTTTTTAAAATTTAAATTAGTTTATCATAGTAATTAAAACGTTTCATTAGACATTATTATAGACAAAATCAATAAAGAATTTTGTAAAAAGTGAAAAGAGTGCAATGATCTGGGTGGATGATTATAATTATACAAGTGGAGCCTTGAGTACTAGCCCCATTTGCTCCATGGCATATTGTGCAGCGGCTGCTCTGGCTTCTTTCTTGTTCTTTGATGAAAATCCTGGAGTGTAATCAACGTTGTCGACATGGACCTGAAAAAAGGCATTACAATAGGCTATAATATTGATTTTTCTAATCAAATTCAACTGGATTCAGTTTATTCTATGGAATATTTACTTAAAGTCATTATGCGAATATAAATACATGCGTACTGCGCAGTCAAACTATATTGATTACATTACAATCTTGGAAAAAATTGTCCAAATATAGGTATATAAACATAATAAAATATGCCATCATTATCAATTTTAAAATTGATTTATTATGTAAACGCTAAAATCATAACCGATAAACGAAGTGTGATAGTTATAAAAACAATTTAGATGTTTCACTTGAATCTCCATTGGTCCTAAAAATCATGATGGTAAATACTAATAGTAATCAAATTCATTATCTGCTATCATAAAATGAAACCTGAATAATTAATTTTTTTATGATAAAGCTAATTTTCAGAAGATAAACTTGTAACATGAAATAAAATAACGACATAACATAGAAACGTGTTTGGATATTCTACAACACATATATTATATACTAATATCCAACCAAATTTTTATATCAGAATATGATTTTTTTTATTCATCAGTCAAATTTAAATATCTATCTTAGACAAGAATATCATATTTCTTTACTTCGATCAAGAAAAATTATGATTTTCATATAATAATAATATTTACATGAAAAATAAAAATGTGAGGTTAGGTTTGAAAAAACATTAAAGACAATACTTTTAAAATAATAATTTATCAACTGCCATTTTCAAACAGAAATAATTATTCCATTTGTTAAAATATAATTAATTGTTTAATTTTATGATATTACTGATACAGTTGCATAGTAGTTTACAAGTATTTTAATAATTTTAAACATATACATGTATCCGTTAATCCAATAAATCAAAGTTTAGTTTTTCAACAAACTGTACAGATGCTTTTAATAGTTTTTAAT
>JAUZNC010005484.1:0-16191 GCA_034780395.1 Vannuccia rotundouncinata | reverse complement strand
TACATGTATCCGTTAATCCAATAAATCAAAGTTTAGTTTTTCAACAAACTGTACAGATGCTTTTAATAGTTTTTAATTTAATTTAAATTATTAAATACAGTTTAAAAAACACTCACACAAAACCTAAATATTCTGGAATGCGACGGGCCACTTTCTTCAACACATTTAAAATCTGGTTGAACAATGACATGCCTTTTGCAGTATTCGGTTAAAGCGGAAATTGGATGTTTGCCTGAATAAAGATAACATATTTGAAAAAGAATCATGTAAAGAATATTTTTGTAAGACTTCTAGATTTTAAAATTCACTTATTTTAAACGTTACGCTTATTTAAAAAGCATTAACAATTTAATTAAAATTTAAGAACAAACTACAATCATTTTATAAAAGCTACAATTTAGGTAATAAAACTTTACAAGAAAATATTATACAGTTTGTAATGAAAAAGCGGGCTCCCATTGTAAACAAGATGTTAGAAAACTAGAAGGCAATCCCGAATTAGGCGTAAAAGAAGCATGGCCTATAATAAAATATATATTCTACCAACCTGTCAGTATAAGTATTTCATGTGTAAATTAATTACAACAAAATTATATTTAAACTTAATATTATTTTTTCATTTAGGTTTATCGCAAGTAAAAATATGTCAAGTTTTTCGAGAAATAGCAATATCAAATAGATCGACTTGTATAACTTCAAATTATTCATCACAAAAAGTAAACTTTAGTGGCAAATAATATCTTCATATCAATACGGAAATAAAATATAAAGAATGATTAACGTTATTCAAAGAAGTATTAATTATTTTAATATAATAATCAGTTACATAATCAAAAATCGAAACACAGAGTTGTAGAAAACTAACCTGATGATAAATCTATTTGAAGTGGGCCGCTAGTTGTATTCATGTTCTTCTTAAATTGTCCTACGCCTGCACCCTTCTTGGCAGCACTTTCCCCATGTGAAGCTAGTCCTGAAAAACGTTGTGTAGAATAAACTGTATGTTACTTAGCTATTTCCTAGATTAATCACCACTACAACCAAGGCATTATTATAAATAAGGAAAGAGAACCTATATTAACGTCATTATAAATAAAACTTAAAAATATTCTTAAAAGATTTAATAAACGAAAATACACAATATAATAAAAGTGTGTATAGTAGAAAAAGAATTATTATATAAACTTAGATAGCATATCTGAAACAGAAAGAGAATATTAGAGCCAGACCTGTCTTCACGATGCAATATTTTGTAACACACAAAACACTAAGAAAGGAAATCACAAACTAGGTTAGGTTTCTTATAAGAAAATATAACATTTATTGCAATATATAATAGCAAATATCTAGAAAATGTAGAGCGTTTAATAGATTAATAAATAAGTATTCAATCAAATCTTAAATATGCAAAATATAGAATTCGAAAAATGTTAGTGAAACTATCATGGAATACATAATTATGTAACAAAATTAATTAAGAAATAACGGATAATAATATTACAAATGCAAAACAGAAAGGCACATAATTAAAAATATAATATGGAAATCAAAAAAAGTACATTAAGGGTACATTATGTAACAAGAAGTAGCAGACTAAAAATGAATATCATTAAAATAGATAATAATAATGATGGAAGTGATCCAGACTTACATGAAATAACTTAAATCTAAAATATAAAAATCCAGTTAACTATCATACCTCGACGATCGGTCTTGAAATCAGGCATTAGAGGATGGAGCGCGCCATCGTGATTCTTGCCCAATCCTTCGCCCTCACGCCAACCCATTTTCTTGAGCATAAGTTGTCCGAAGCCACTTCTGACGGCCGGCGCGGAAGTAAAGACATCCTGGATGTACGATGGGCGAGGAGCAAGAGAAGAAGCCCAGCCAACCAAGTAAACACACCCCTATGTTATCATAGACCTCCCAGCCCCCCTTATGTCCTCTTTTGATAATGACACCACACAATTACACAAAAATCTAGAGCAGGAAACTTACCTTTTTAACCCATGCCTGAAACCCCATCTTGTGCTCATCTTGACTCATTGGACGAATCACAGTTTCCCCGGTGAATCGTCCTGGAACCGGCTTCATTTGGAGTGCTTGAGCCAACTGCCGAATCTGACAATGTGAAGTGCCATTCAAATAATTTAAAATAGAAAAATTGCAACCACAACGATTTTTAAAGTGTAAAACATGTGCACTATGAAATTTATAATTATAATTTTTTTGAATAAACACTATAAATTACAAATTGGATACAAAAGAATACTAAATTAAAAAGTGACAAACTTAATCAATTAAAATAAATTTCACTACAATTGTCTTTAGGTATTTTCATTGCATTATTTTGTCATAAGATACTACGAATCAAGTATAACTCACATCCGAAATTAGTGGAAGAACAGGAGTTGCAGCTGTCGCCGGTTCCGGTGGTGGAGGTGGTGGTTGCACTGATTGCAAAGTGGTTGATGATGCTTGGGTGAAATCTTTAAGAGGTGCTATTACTGGATGAACATCCAGGATTGTCTCCTTATCAACAGATTCTGTAGTGGTGTCCATTGGTTTGAACTTATTGATTATGGATGGTGGTGATGGGACAGCTGAAGTCACAGTAGTGCCCTCTGTAGGATTCTCTTCATTTCTAATTGAAAAAATAAATAAAATAAGATTTCATAAGAAGAACTAATAAATGAACAATTGCACTTACCCATGATTCACACCAGCTGAAACAGGAAACTCCAACATCAGCTGATCTGGATTATCCACAGGTTTAACGGCCCAATTTTTATGCTGTAAATCATCGACATCCTTCATCTAGAAATATAAAATAAACGTAATTGTTTTTCATTATTCCTAATTTGTGTCAGCTCTTGAAAAAATCTATAATGTAACATGAGAATCATATCCACCAGAAAAGGATGTCGCACTACAGCGTCGGTGTTCGGATTCACGATACCAATCGGACGGTCCGTCGTTGTCTTTGGTGCAAAAAAATGCATTTTCACTGAAGCCTTACTTAGCGCGTCATCGGCCTGCTTAGCGGCTACATTTCGCCAGACATCGGCTAGTTCATGGACAGATATGCCACTCTTCTGCAGTCGATTCAATTCCTCGAATGTGTAGTTCGGATTGCTGTCCAAAGCAGAGGCTTTATGAATATTGCGAACGACATTTTCACTGAAAAAATATAAAATAAAATTAACTCAAAAAAAGCTAATCCACAATATCTTCAAAAAACATACAGCGCAATTCTTCTTAACTCTTCTTTGTTAATTTTAGGTGTGCTGTCTTCTGTAGTAGTATCTTCAACTTTTTTTTCGTTAGATGTTATCTTTGATCGTTTATTGTGGTCGTCATTAGAGTGTGACTTTGATCGGTGCCTTCTTTCATAAGAACGAGTACTTCGTCTTGACCTGCTACGTTTTCGATCAAGTGATCTGCTACGCTTTCGATCACGTGACCTGCTACGTTTTCGATCAAGCGATCTGCTACGCTTCCGATCACGTGACCTACTACGCTTTTGATCACGTGACCTACTACGTTTTCGATCATGTGACCTACTACGCTTTCGATCAAGTGATCTGCTACTCTTTCGATCACGAGATCTGCTACGTTTTCGATCCCGCGACCTACTACGCTTTCGATCACGTGACCTACTACGCTTCCGATCACGGGACCTACTACGCTTCCGATCACGTGACCTACTACGCTTTCGATCACGTGACCTACTACGCTTTCGATCACGTGACCTACTACGCTTTCGGTTATGAGACCTACTTAATCTTCGATTAGAAGATCGGCTTTTGTGACGATGACGTGATCGCGATTTACTTCTGCGGCGAAAAAGTGAAGCTCTACGTGGAGATCGACGCGATCGAGGTTTATCACATAATCTTGAACGCCTCCCTATTGATTTTGATCGTGACTTTGAAATATTCCCTTTTTCTCTTTTATCTGGAGAAATTGAATGCGATGTCGGAGATTTCAACTTAATGATAGCCTGATTGCTTGAACATGAATTTGATCTAGATTGTCTTTTAGGTTTTAGAGAATTGATATTGTCGGGAGAATTCGAGCGAGATGTTCTAGGTTTAATAGGAGATTGAATAGCTGGATTGCTAGAAGCATTATCTATAGATGGTGATGGAGATTGAGGTTTATCTGTTGGTAAAATCTTTATCTCTAAAGATTTTGATCTAGATTTCATCTTGCAAATATCTTGTTTATTTATAGACTTTGATCTTGAACGAAGGTTTTTTCTAGAAGAATCATTCTTATGATGAGATTTTGATCTTGAGCGAGATTGTTTTCTAGCAGAATCCATTTTGTCTTTAGAATTTGATTTTGAGCCATATTTGTCGTCCTTGTATTTCGAGTCTGATTGAGGCTTCCTTCTTGAAGAACCTTCTTTATCCAAAGACCTTGATCTCGAATGTATTCTTTTTTTCGATGAATGTTTTTTATCTCTCGATTTTGATCTAGAAACCGATTTATTTCGTGTTCTATGTTTTTTTCTCTTTTTCGAATGAGAGCGAGATCTAGACCGTGAGTGACGCCGTTTTTTCTTTTTACTCTTTGAATAATCTTTGCCATTTGGTGAGCTTGCTTTACCTTTAGACTCATCCGAGTGTCTTAGATTGATAACTCTTCTGGATCTTACTTTGAACATCTCTGATTGACTAGTATCAACAGCTGAAGTGGTAATATTTTCATCTCCATTTTCTACAAGTTAGAAACTAGAAATCAATTTTTAAAACTTAGAAAATGAAAATAATATATATTACCAACTTACCTTTCTTCTCATTTGGTGGCTTTGGACAATAATCAGCTCTAGACATCATGTAATCTCTCAATTCTTGTTCAATTCCAATTCTCACTTGACTATTTTCAGAGTCATCGCCTTTTCTCTGGATACTTTCTAGGATAGAATTTTCAAATACTTCTCTGGTTAGACTATCAGTTCCAGCACATTTCCTTGATTTTAGAATTTCGTTAATTGATTCCGTTATGTCAGACATCTATTTACCAAATTAGTCTGAAATAATAATAAAAATAAGAAGAAATAAATAAATTTTTTTTAAATAATACCTACTATGTATAAACAAAAGTTTCAAGACGTTTAATTGCCTACACTATTAATAATTATATTTTGAAATATTAGTACAGTTTGATGACATCCTTTGCGCTATTGCTGAGCAAATTATTTTTTTGCAGTATCTGATAGATTTAGGTCTGAACAATTGAAAAATAGTGGGTAAAAATTTTCAGACCCCTGGAACCAATTTTTATAGGCTAGATATTTTCTTGCTTGAAATAATCAAATTAGTAATTTAGTCATTGTCTCTCCTATTTCCATATACTCAGTATTTATGACCACACAATCAGATGTTTTTAAATCAAACATTATGCAATCTTAAAATATTAGTAAGGGCAGACTTAACTTTTGTACTATGTCAACCAGATAAAAATTGTTTACAAGCTAGTACATGAGTAGTCACAAAAAAGGTTTAACAAAATGTAATCATGGGAACATTGTCAAAATTGACCATATTCAAAATGACCGCCAATGCATTATACAGTGAAACATCATTTATGGCCACCTTTTTAATGGTCAAAATTTTATTATCCTAAAATATTTCTTTCTAAATATATTACAGGAAGTGGCCACCTCTCTTAACGGCCAGAGACCACAAAAATAGTTTATCAATCAATCATTTTTCATTATTTATTCATAAGTCATTCATTTTCCATTGAAACCCAAACATTACCAAACCAAAATTTCAGATTTTTTAAATAGACCATACATTTTGTAAACCATATTACATCACAACTATATATTATTGCTAATATTTCAGTATTTTATAGTACTAACTTATTATATCTAGCTAGGGAGTTTTAAATTTTTTATTCAATAATTAAATGAAAATGAAACAAATTGTTTTACTTAGTTGTCTGCCATTTTGTAACCAGTTATATAGTTGTGCAATAGTATCCATCCAAATTAAGATCAATAAATATTATTTAAGTTTTGCTATAAACATAGACAATTTACAAAATTAAAATATCTTATTAAAACAATCATATAGTAAGTAGGAAAAATCTAATACATAAAACGATTTATAAATAATTACATAAATATATTTATGGTTAAGTATCATTCTTTTTAATATGGCATTATTACAACTTTTTAAATTTTCTAAACCTCTCTTTAGCAGCCACCATAGCTAATGGCCAAAATTACAATATCCTGATGAGTGGCCTCTAAAGGAGGTTTCACTGTATATAACATGTAAATTCCCTATCTAAGCAACAACAAAAAACTTTAAATCACAAAAAACTGCTAGTGACATCTTTGGCCAAGGAAAACCTAAAAATGGATAATTATTTTGGAATTTAAAGCAAAATATCTGGACCTTTACAACATCTTATCAGGACAGGCTAAAATGCACTTGAAATGAGGACTGTCCTAACCAAATAAGGAAGTTGGCAGGTCTCTAAATACATTCATTATTTGTGCTACTACTGGGAAACAATCAGGCATCCTTGAAAATCAATATATTTAGTCCAATGGTCTACTACCAAGAGGGGGTAGGTATAACTCCATTATTTTGATTTAGTTTTCATGTTACCATTTGAAAAAATGGCCGGACATACAATAATGTGTTATTGAACATCTTATATTTTAATTTACATTTTAATTAATGATTAAAAATTAATGATATATAGGAATTTATAGAAATTTAAAAAAAATTATTTAAAGGAAAATATTCTTATTTTGCTCTCAAATGAAAAGTGTTCTCATTTTATATAGCTATACATACTTATAAATATAAAATAATTCTACTAAATATCCTGATTTTATATTGTAGGACAAAACAATAATATCATTAAATGTGTGGAAATCAAGAACATTGTAATGGAGTTTCCAAATTTTAAACAATTTTTAATTGGTTAATCTATAAATATTACATGGATTTCCCAAAACTTACACCAGCTATTAGTTAGTCTAGTAGTAAGCTAATACTGCATTATGCATCTGAATTTACTCCCTGGTAGTAACTGCTACCAGTATTAAGGCTACTACCAGTAGCAGCTAATACCGCTTTATGCAATCAACTCTTAGATCATATAATATAGAATGCAAATTATCAACATGATTTTATACTCAACTACTAATTTCAATTCAATTATATATAGTATTTAGTATTTTATTATTGTATAAGTATTCCTTATTGTACAATTTCATATATTATTGCATATATATCTTATACATACTACTTAATTGTATACTTATATAGCTATCTCTTCATTAGATAAGAGTCTAGTGATCCGGATTCAATGGAATCACTTTTGTCTTTATAATCTCTCTTGTCTAATCCTTCAATTATAAAAATTATATAAAACCACAAAATGGAATAAGGTCTTTCCTGGGTAGATAATAGTCTTGAAGTCATTTCATTTTTCTGTGTGTGCTGAAGATTTTCACCAATGATCTCAACACAGCTGAACTGTCCTGTGCTGGGAGTGAATCTAATATTGTCTCTGCATCTCTAAAATTGTATAATCAATGACTGCACTACTTTGGAATTAAATGTCAAAGCATGAGAACAAAATTATATAATAAATATGATCAGATGAGAACAAATCAAACATCAAGAACTTAGATTGATTTTCCTTTGTGTTATAGTGATGGGGATTATAAGTGCAAAGCTAGATGATTCATCACTTATGTAGATATACTTATATCACTTATACCAGCACTATTCATGCATCGAAGCTCTTCCAACAACACCCTATAGAAATGCAAAAGATCGATTTTTACAAAATGTTATGTTTATTTCATTTTAGACTTCCAAAAATATTGTTCATGAAAGTCAACAGTCTGAAATTGATAATGAAACTCTGAACAGACAATCACAATTATGTATAAACACAACCCAGCTAGAAATGCAGCTGTTATTTAGAATAGTTGCATAATATATAGAGGTTAAGTAAATGTGAGTAGTACATCTGTATATAGCTTATTGTATTTCAATTTAGATTTTTCTAAATATAAATATACATATTATAAGAGCCTTCACTACAAATATAATATTTGTTGATAAAATTGTCTTTTTAGCAGACAATGAGAATAAAAATAATAATTATATGAAAATATACATATACATAGGTTTAAAATATATTCACATTTTTATCATAGAAAGATATTACAATTTTAGTATAATAATTTTATAGTACAATTTTACCTATATAATTGTATACCTAGTTATAATAATTTTGAAGAATATCCTATATATGAAATACAATAAACATGTTATCTCATATATCTGATAAACAAGCAAAATATTGAATTGTATTCAAGTATAGGTCAAATCTAATTCTTATTATATATAAATTGGCATAGGAGGCTAATTGAATGTGTCACCCCATATTAGCTGCTATTATAAATGATGCAAAACTAATTAACCAATCAGGACACAATAAGGATACTAACTAACACATTTAAATTTATATAGCCATTAGGAGAAGTAACTTTGCTGTCCTAAAAGACCATAAAGAAAAGGTTAAAAATGATTAGTAGAAATTTTTGAATCTGTTTATGAATCCATTGCTGAAATCACTTGATGTAAATGTAAAATTTTATAAATTTAATAAGTAGCTTACTTGGAATTTTGACATGCCTTAGGCAGGGCACAAATGATGTATTGTTTACCAGGATTATTATCCTAAAAAAGGCAAACTGTAAATGAGCATGAACATATGATACTTTTCCAAAAACTAAAATATGCTTTTAATTGTTTGTAATTGTTGACCCTATATTAAAACTACATTTGTACTATATTTGGATATAAATACACATATATAAAATATGAATAGATATTTTTTATATGATATATAAAAATGATGAGGGTACTGAAATTATAACTTAATCTCACTTTGAATTGGCACTTTTTTGAATATGTTTAAACTGCATCTGTGGAAGCAAAGTTAATGAACTAAAACAATTACTTTTTTTAGTTCAGGTTCAGTGTAAAAATTGTTGTTCCAACCCAAAGCAGATAAAGTAAAAGAATAATATATTGTAACATAAAAAGAACACAATATATTGAATATAACCATGTATTTTTAATGAAGTAAGTAAACTAATCATCCTGAATTAGCAACACATTACTAAATATTGTAATTGCTTGAAATATGCATTTTATATTATTTTTTTGATTTAAACTATTAAAATATTATTTCATATCCCCCTTTTTCAAAAAATCCACAATTCATGGGATTTTATTCTATTATTGTTAAAAAAAAGTTTTGATAACCAGTAAAAATCTTGAAAAATTTAAAAGTCATGTGTTGAAATCTAGTAATTTGAGATATATACACACTACCTGGTAAACAATAAACCATTTGTGCCCTGCTTTATGAAACACATAAAAATGATGTCTACACATGGAAATAAGCAAAATAATAAAAAAATTATATTTATCTGAAAAAGCAATTAATGATAAAATTTAAATAATTAATAAACCTATTTGGCAAATGTAGCTTACTTGGCCATTAATTCAAATTTTTCAGAAAATAAACAAATCATCAAAAAACAAAAATGTAATGGCAACAACAATTACAATGTATAATCATAGTCTTTATGATTACTATGCACTGTCAAATAGACGGAATTGCAGATGATTTAAATATGTAGTATTTAATTTTTGATTAGGTATATATTTTTCTATGTGTTTGATGTTCAAGGTGTGGTAAACTTGGCTCTGCCGGGTCTCAGATCTAGAAAGAAGATTGTTTTAAAGCTTTGTATTGATTTTATTATCCAATATTATATAGTTACTGTCTGGTTGGTGTGGTAGTTTATTTTAATTAATGGCCAGGTAAGCAACAATCCCCACTTATTTTTACATATTGAGAACCATTTTTTAAAAAATATTTAAATACATTGTAGCAAGTATCCCGATGTTAGTGAATATAAATATAGAAAACAACGAAATTACAAGCACAAGTTATATTAATTGGGAAATTTGTTACAAGGAACACGCACAGAAGACCTGCACGGACAAGACACGGGGTGGTTGTGAGTACAACTCACGGAACTAGATTTGTAATAAGCGCTTAAACTATATATAAACAAAATATATACAAATTAAGGCATAGATATTAGAAACAGAATAAAAGTCTAGGGGAATAACATATAGGAAATTGTATATTAATTATATAAGTAACCTATATGACAGAAGGGAAAGGTGATTTGAATACCTGATCGTTACAACATTTTGATTAATCACAATAATTAAAATATTAAACCTTTCATTATTATGAATATATAGGAACCCAATATACATCCTATAAACATAATTAAAATATAATTATTTTATAATTATTATATGATAATTTATATTAATCATATTTTATAAATCATTTATGATAATTTAAAAATTATAATATGGCATAAATTTTGAATTTAGACTTTTGTATAATTGTTTAAATAATAATAATTTTGCTGTTTAAAAAAATGGTCAGGGGTAAGAGCACTTAGTAATTTATTGACCTGGGGGACATACATGAGGTAATAGCATTTAGTGCTTTAATGACACAGGGTACAATAGCTACTTTTACATTTTGAATCTAACTTAATGAATGCACCAATCAAGTTCTACCCACATCTATTTATTTTTCCATTTTGTAAGATTAACCAAAGCAAGTGCTACAATAATATTAATTTAAAAAAATAATATTTTCAATCGTAAGCTAATAATTTTATTTTAACTATTAATTATAATATAATAACAGTAAACTAACATTATAAACATTCCGGCAACAAAAAAAAGATAATTTTTAGCATACATAAAACCATTTGACAAAACTTTTAAAATGTAAATTGAAAAGATGAATTCCTATATTTACCAAAAATATATTTTTGAAAATAACAAATGGGACTAAAATATGACAATTTTGAAAAATTTGTAGTCTAAAAGTAATGATAATATTTAAACAAATCACTTTTTCAAATGGTAATTTCAATTTAGTACAATAATCTTAAACAGTTGTAACTATCAGGTGCTTTTTTGGAATTTCATCACGCTTTTTAAAGTCTTTTTAAACCCTTTCTTATTTTTATTTTCGACAAAAATTTTGTAATAACCCCTTTTTTCAATTAAAATACTATTAATATGTTTTAGTTAATTAATTTATTTTAATTAACCGCATTATATAGCTTCGTTTCTAAATAAGTGTTTATCTATCTAGTAAAAACTTTTTACACCTATACATATCATTCTATCTGTATAGAATCGATTATTTATATTAATTAAAATTGTGTATAAACCAAAAAATCCGTATGTCTTTTATATAACGCCATTATATCCAAACAAAATAAGGAAAATGTGACATTTTATATTTTGACTATTTTGACTACGCCTGCGTGAATACTATTATAAAAGAAGTTATTTTTTTAACAGTTTTATGATATTTTCGATTTTGATTAATTATATGAAATCTATTATAATTCATTTTAACTTAAATATATTTTAATAATTAGACTTATTGAATATATATTCATGAATATACCACATTATTTTGCAAAATATAGCATATTTTTAATTTCAATAAGTATGATGAAAGAACTACTTTAGTTTGACAAACTAGCTAAATGGATTGGAGACAGAGGGTTACACAGTTGCGAAAAAGACAGATACTTCAGGAAATCCAATTTGGAGCTGATCATCGCGATCAATAACAATTTATAATATTAAGTTTTGATTATAACAAAATTTGTCGTCCAGGTTCTGTTTTAAAAAATATTCATTTGATTATAGGGATGCAAGTTTCATTGGTCATCAAGTCAATTGTTGGAATCTATTAACATAACTTACTCTACACTGCTGTACCATTCACCTGACAGTTCAATGATCAATTTGTACATTTCTATATTTTAGCATTGTTTCCTGCAGTTTATATTATTAAGGATCTTTATATGGTTACATTCCAAAACATCAATCACCCCTGGTAGTCTGCACATTTAATAGAATTTAGATAGATATTTACGACAATTTAGGGATATATCACTATTATAGGAATATATAATAAACGATCTGTTTATTCAAAATGTCATTATTTTCATTCTAAGAAATTTGATATACCGAAGTCTTTTATACTTGCTATATGATTCTTTAAATGTTTGCAGTTGGCTGGGAAACATTAATTTCTTTTAAATCTCCTATACTGAGCTAACATTTATTAATATCATTATATACATATATATACATGGTATTATATAATTTGTTTGAACATATAAATATTTTATTTTAAATGCTATTAAAAAAACATGAAAACTCTCTGTTCACAAATATATTAAAAAGAAACTATTATACCGTGTATATAATGGCTTTATATATATATAGCTTTTATAATGTTTTTTATATATATTACAAAATAAAATTATAATTTTGTACCACTTTTGTAAAATCACATTTTCCAACGATATAAGTTATAATCTTTATAGACATAATATAACTAAAAAAAGGCTGATTTGCAATCTAAAATTAAAATTAGTCAAAAACGGTGAAAAACTTCAAATTGATCAATCAAGTTGAAGTAAGTTGCCTATTACTTAAAATTAACTAATCAAATTGAAGTTTTTTGACTAACACACTGGCTAAGAATTTAACTGCATACATTTTAGATTTCAGACCTACCTAGTTGAAGTATAGATATATAATGTATGGTTATAACTATATATTATTCACGAACAATATTATTTAAACTAACTAAACTTAAATCGAGAATGAAGAATATAATAGTAAATAGTTTTTATTACTTAATTGCATATACACATTATTTGCAACTATTTAACAGTCGTCAACTTCCTATTGGATGGTTTGAGTTCTCCGCGTTTTACTGTCTATCTGATAGATAGACGAACCAATTATTTACAAAATAATAATTCGCATTAAATTACAGTGTAAAAAAATTAATTTGAACAGAGTAAGTATATATGTATGCTCTATACTACATAAAAATATTTTACAAGTTTATATAGTTACATCAAAAAAATATTTTTCTGTGGAGTAACGCATGAGTTCGATTTAGGAGAAATTCCATTATAAAGTGTATATTTTTGTAAAATCCGTTCTTTTTATCATTTCTCACGTTTTTACCGAGATATTTCTAAATTTTTTAACACATGTGTGTATAAAATAACAATACACTTTCGCGGTGGCTTATTTTGAAAGCGTTCAAAATATAATATAGAATATAATTACAAAAGTCAAAAATCAGGACATAATATTTGTAATAAATAAAAGTATTCAGAAAATATTCATCTATTGTAAATAAATGTGTGTTTTAAAAATATAAAATTGTGAGAAATTTAAGAATAATTAAATAGAAGTCTATGTATATGTCATCAATATGAAAAAATTGTATTAAAATTATTTGAAACTATGTTGTAATATTTAAGATTATTATATTTAATATTTTATTAAAAATTTTCAAATTGTAATAAAATGATAAAAGTCATTGTGTATTGGGAACAGTTGTTGATAGTTTTTCGATATTTAACATACTTTATGATAACACACATCCCATGCCAAGCCAAATCCTTTTCTGATCAAATTAACCCAGTAAATTTGGGTATTAACAATATGAAATAATAAACCACTATTTCTTATAAAATATAACGAATTAATTAATTAACATTCATCGGGTCCATATATTAGCAAGGGAAGAGCGCATGTTAAAGGGGTGACTATAGAAGATTTTGTGTCTTAGTTGTACCTATATATTATAATTATCAACCTCAAGGAATATTGAGGTACTCAGTGGTTTCTTTTAAACCACTTATAATTTATGGTAGCGTTATTTGTGAATGTCCCTTTAGATTGAAAACAGTTTACTGAAATTTTACTAAAAACTTTGATACATTCAATTATTCACCACAACTCAGCCAGATGAAAAGAAAATTAATTATATCTTTCGAAATTAACTATGAATTAATAATTTAGGAAAAATGTTTACAAAAGTTGAAGGTTTGAAAATAAAGCAATGTTGTAAGGGATACTAAATATGTTTAAGGGACTTTGAGCTAGCCAAATTAATTAAGTTATACACTGTTAAAAATTTTGGTCGATATACTAGTCGAATGATAGTCGAAATACAGTGGTCGGTCGGGTGCCTCCTCAGGGACTACTAGACGGACCAATGTTGAAAAACGACTACACCCATCTGCGATGCAGAGAGTGTTTTCTCGGAACAGGTTCGAGTCCACCCTCAGACAATCTTTTTTCTTGTTAGTAACTGTGCTAATCAAAAGTTTAACGACTCATAATACGTTTACGGCCGGTTTTATGGGACTAATGTTCTTCAATGGTACTAAGTTCAATGCAGAACAATACTTCTAGATCCTCCAAACTGAAATTGAATCTGTCATCAAGACTTTTTTTTATGGGAACCAGTCCATTTTCAGCCGGATGGTGCCCCTCCTCAATTTGTCTTTACTTACAGTCAGACAATATCTTGATGCCACGTTTCCCAAAAAGTGGATTTGGTCGCCGCGGCCCAGTGGAGTACTTACCAAAAAGTCCATACCTCACTCCACCTTTTTTCTTGGCCAACTGAAGAATATGGTGTACAAGGAACGTGTGCGAAGCATACAAGAGTGAAAGATAGAATTGCTCATTACTCAAGAGAAATCGGCGGTGATCATCTTTACAAAACTGTATGTTGTAGAAATCTGATTGCAGCCAGTGGACATCATTTTGAACTGGCTTGTTATTAAATATATGTACATGTTTAAATATTAAAAATGTTGTATAAACCTTCTGCACATAGGTGTTTAATAAAAATAGATTGAAAAGTGTATATGTCTTTTTGAACCACCCTGTATTTATGTGAATGTATGCATGTATAGTGTTTCGACGAAGAACAATGTATGGGAAAATCAACTAAACTATAAAAAATGCTATTAAATATTCAGACACTTATCCCAAAATCAAATTTATAACTCGTATGAAGATATATTTAGTAAATGTATGTTTTTTCATATTATACTTTGTAAAAATCTAATTTTTATATCAGTATAGATAGTAAGTAGTCTTTATGATTTGATATTAGACGTTATACGAAAAAGGGATAGTCGATATAATTTAATGTAGTCGTTTTACGAAAACCGACTTATAAAAAACCAGTATATCGACTAAAATTTTTAACAGTGTATTAGATACCGGTCTGGGACAGCTTAATTATTATGATTTAATATTATATTGTTAACTATTTATAATTGAACTGTTTATATATAATTAGTTTTAGATTACATTCACTAATCTAAATGGTATTTCTCTAACAATTAAGTTGACATCCATTAAATCATTTTGAAATAAATATCTATAATTAATAAACTTTTTGTTAAAGAAATATTCTCTATGTAGTAAAGTATAGTATATTAAGTAAAATAATAAAAATAGAAAACTAAAAACCACAAAGAAAACAAAGAAAAAACAGTAGATTGTGTTGGGAAACTATTAGATATAGTGTAAAATGAAGTCCACTTTAAATAAGAAATCTAAAATATAGAAATAACTCTGCTCTAAATTAAAAAAATAGAGATGAAAGGGGCAAGACACGTCCTATAATAGCTAATTCAGAGTAAAATGTAGTAGAAAAATATACAGTCAAAACAGTCTAGAGTAACAAAAGATTTAAAAAAAAGAATATTCTATAATTTTGAAAGAATATTCAAAAAATCAATAGTGGCATCAAGCCCAACAACTTTGAGCTGATTTTCCAATTTTCTATAGAACGCTTCTGGAGCTTCTGATTTTAGCTGCTTCAAAAAAAAGAGATGACGTCCAGTAAGGGCCGTCGTGGGAAATCTAAAAGATGAAAATTTAACATTTTTAACAATGGATAAATAGAAAAATTACCTTAAACAAAACAGTATGAAATTTGATGTGAAAGATTGAAAAAAGATAAAATCAATCAAATCTAAAAAACCACGGGACGTTTTTCACGCCTCACAAAATGAGACTATATGCGTTACAATTGCTTTCAGAATAAGTATAATATACTATATTATAGTAATTCTGCTTTTATTAACACAATATTTTTTGTTATTAGTAAATAGATGACTATGAGGTTATATATTACTATGACCGAATAAGATGAACTTGAAGTACCAATTGTTCT
>JAUZNC010005473.1:1824-30108 GCA_034780395.1 Vannuccia rotundouncinata | reverse complement strand
AATTTGAAATATTTATATAATATATACTATATTATAGCTGTATATATTTCTTGATTATATTAGGTTAACTTATTTATTATACAATACATATAGTAGAATATATTATACATAAATATAATTGATTATATTTCATAGTGCTTACTACTAACTTTACATATTTGAGGTATTAATTTGAAATATTTATATAATATATACTATATTATAGCTGTATATATTTCTTGATTATATTAGGTTAACTTATTTATAACCTATAATTTATAGTTTAAACATGATTTTTATATTTCAGAAGAATTATAGTTGAATACCAATAGCTGGTTTTTTGGGGTTACAATTAGTTGTACCAATATTCACTTAATTTTTTCTATGGAAATTATTGTTATAAAGATCTTATGTATGGCATATGCAGTGTCCAAGTTTACATATAGAAAAATATAAATTGCCCAAAATCCTGTGCATGTAATTATCATAGAAAAAAATTACTTGCATATCATAGACTGGGGTAACTTTGACAAGATTTGAGAAATAAATTAATGTACAATATTCATAATAACCAATTTAGATGGCATAAACCCAGGACTAGGCACAGTTTAAGAAGTCTTAACCCAATTATTATTATTTAATTTAGGCCTGGGCCAAAGTTACCTAGACATGGAGTTTTTTTGGTCCAAAAAGCTATTTAAGCTTTACATTTTTTTACACTTACTGCCTGTTAACAGTAGCCCAATAAAATATTATAAAAGTTCAAATGCAACATATGATACAAAAATATATGTGTGAGTAACATCTTAATAGTAATAATAATATTAAATAGTAGTAAATAAAAATGTTATTATTTGTTTGATATCTATATAACCAAAGAGTGTATCATTATGCATGTATATGTATATCATATAGTAAGTTCGATTCAAATACTAAATTCACATATTTATTTATAATTTCAGCATATTCCTTCCCTTCCAATTGAAACAGCAATTGGCTGGTAGTAAATCCTTGTGATCTGAAAAAGGGTCTTGTAGCCAATAAATGAAATAGTCCCTCCTTGTGGACCATTTAAATATCTTTTTCTGAAAATAGCAGGGGTTGTTGATGGTAAAAGTTCAGCAGCATATAAAGCCATAAAAAGTATACTTACTTGTTTGCTACCATTTTTGTATAGAAATTGACTTCAAAGTTGTTCACTCCAACCTTTGTAATTTGACTAACACACTAGTCATCATAGACAACAACAACAACACAGTCTCCTTGCTTTGGGTCTTCAGTGGGATTTTGATGGGTTTGACAATTTTAGAATCTTTGTTTAAAAAAATTGTGATGTTTACCTGAAGGACTTTGTTGCTGACCATAGTGGCTTTCTTTACTAGTAAGTTGGATGGTTCTCTTGATTGTTATCTGTGCACTCAATTGTGTCACTCACATCTGAGGAACTTTCTCCCCTGCCCCTGCTGGATTCAATACAGACTGATTTTCTTGGTATTATACCTAATTGATAATGCTTGCCTTTTGTGTTTGCTTTTCTGATTCTGCACCATTGTATCTCAATTCATGTAATATGCCATTCCAAGTATTGCTCCATCTACTAATGCAAACCTACCTACTATTAAAAAAGCAATTTTTATAAAATATTGTATTACTTATTGTTATTATAAATAATATTGCAATATTCAAAAAACTTAATATAATAGATTATTTAAAAAATGGAATCAAATTAAATGAATTATATACTATGTAATTGAAAAATATATATGAACAAATTTGAAAAATTTAAACTAAATGAAAATATAGAAATGTAAGTTTTATGTTATGTAATCATTGTGTTTTTTTATTTATTGTCATCAATTCCATAGTTTAATAGCTGATGCAAATATTGGACACATTTTAGGCTCTACTTTATATTCATAAAAATGTCTATTTATCATTACAAGTAGTCACATTTTCTCTTTATTACTGGCCATAGATGTCTAGATAAGTTACCATTGCTCTTGACATCAATTGTTATTCTATCTGATTTAAAACATGTTGTCCTCATGATATTTATTCAAACTTGTTTGATAAACACTTTCACCTTATCTTATTTGCATTTTATTGTTTCAATTTTGAGGGATTTGTACCATTAGAAGTAATGATTTTTTAGTTGATGATAAATAACATTTACTTCTCCTTAAAATGATTTTTGAATTGCAGCTAAATAATTAGTTTAAAAAAAATTACATAAAATTTTGCCAATTCATATTATATTACATTTCATAGAGATTGTAAGGAAATATGTAAATAGCTATTTAAAAATCTTCCAAAAATCTTATGCTTCACCATGTCATAAATTTCTTCAAATGTATGGATCCTAAAGTTATTGTTAATCAGCCATCAGAAACTGAGAATTCTTTCAATAATCTTATTACATATCTTCATCAGTGCTCAAATATTAGATTTTGTTGACTTGCCCATTTTTTTCTACCTGTTCTTGTATAATTTTTACTTGCCTGTAATAATTTTACCTGTATTATATATTATATATATATATATAGTCGCACATATTTTAATAAAAATCTACCTGTCCACACAGACAAGCAATCAAAATTTTTACTTGTTCATTGGAAAATATATATTATCCAGGGGCAATTGGACAGCACATATTTTTAGGACTGCTTCATGGTAAAAATACAACAGAAAAGGCCAGAGAAAATTTTATTGACTTACATAATTTTATTAGTTAGTATTTTTTTAATCTTGAATTAAAAACTGTGATTTATAACATTTCCATTGATTTGTAGATTGCCTCAATTCTTTTTATTCCTATTTTCATTAAAAGAAAAATTATTTTTTGTAATTCAAATTAATCTTCCTCTTTCATGAAAAAGCAAATGTGGAATGAGGATTTAAAGTGAATATAAAGATACATTTAATAATGGAAATTTACAACAGCTTTTACTGCTCGCTTTAAGATTTATTTATGAATGCCTAATTTATGTAGAATTGAATAATTGAAAAAATAAGTTTAATAGATATCACAGACAAGTAACATTATAAAAAATTTAATTTATTGGTCAGTAAATGTTTTATTATTAATTCTATAAAATTATTTTCTAGGATGTGCGGGCACCATATCTATGTCATAATTAAAATAAAATTGTTAAGTAAATTACCCATAGACTTTTAGTCAATGAAATTATGTAAAATTATATCAGTGTATTAACATATTTACATTGTCAACTTAGTGGGATGTTGATGGAGTGGAAATAAAGCACTGGTTTGGACTTTGTTTGTATATGGGTGTCAGTCACAAGCCAGAAATAAATATGTATTTGTCAAAAGATATTTAACATTTTTCAGATCTTTTTTGGCAGCCCCATATCATAAGTCGAGATAGATTTATGCATATTTTGCTAACAATATGAAGTGTTATTTTGTGAATAAAAAATTTATTATAAGTCTAAATTAAGCTAACTTGTATACTTTTGGTCATTTCAATAGGTATGTATTGTAAAAAATAGTACAAAATAAAAATTTAAAATTATATTTGTGAGAAACATAACCCATGATAGAAAATTCTATATAGCTGTCATTTCAAGTGTCATTTTAGTTGCGCAAAACCTTTATTTATTTGCTGAGACCATTCAGACAACAATTTTGTAATGTAGTTCATGATAGAACTCTCCTTTTCTTGCTCATATAATTTCTTTACTGCAGAAAAAACCTAATTCCGCAGTATACTCACTACAGAGCACTCAGTTATTATGTAATCTCTACATCTGCCTTCAATACAAATCTATTCAATTATGAATCTATTCATTTCACAATTAGGTAGTAATATTGACTTTTATCTGGACTAAAAATTGTTACATGTAATTAAAATGTCTAAATAAGTTCTAAATAATAATTTGAAACGATATAGATTTTAAGATAGATACAATAATATTTTATCAATTTTATCAATTTTATCAATACTTTATCAATTTCCATATTTTTTTACAATTCATCTATAAAAATACTTATCAAATTGATACACAAATTTCTTAAAATTATTGAATATATACATAATATATTTAGTATAATATATAATGTAATTATGTTGTACAAAATGAAATAACTTGCTATAGTTTTTATTTATAAATATTATGTCAGTCTGCTTTGACGAATTCGAATGTTTTGAAGAATTTGTGTGCGCGCTAATAGTTTTTTTTAGTAACCCAATAAATTTGAGAATTATATAACTGCCAATAGAAATTGGCAATTTGAATTTTGTGAATTTTCACATTTCGAGATTTTACATAGCTATTCCTAGCAAGCAACTTTTGAATCTGTAAACCAGGGCACAAATGGTTAATCTGTCTCTTGATACAAATAAAAGTTATTTCATTTTAATTCTCTTTTTCACATTTACACTTTTTTAGAGTGTCTTGACTAAAAAAAAACTTAATATATATTTGACCTATGTATTGTTAGAAAGTTTCGTGTTAATGAGTTTTTTTCAGAATGCATTTTTAACCTCCATTGGGGACTTTTAAACTTAAATTTCACAATTTACATAAAAAATTACAAACATAAAATTGGTTTCATTTGTTTAAATTACCCTTTCATTTTTATTTTGAATATTATATTTTCTGTTTCATTTAACATATTTAGTGTCATATATTTGTTTCAGTTAAGATTATCTTTTATATTTAGTGTTTGTAATATTTTTTAACTGCTTTTAGTTTAGAATCATTACTATTTTGAATATTAATTATGTTTAGATGGCACAAACAACTTTCGACCATTCATTTGGATTTGGAAGTTATAGTCATTTTTTAAATGATGAAAATCACGATCCCAATGCTCCACAAATGTCTGAGATGTGTTTTGATGCATCGAGTCGCAATCCACATTCAGTCTATTTGCATCAGTTTAATCATTCTCCAGCACCAATGATCATGACAGCCACATCAAGTTGTGTACCAATGGCACCTGCTCCACTCATTAGTCAGAGCATGAACTTACAGATGCACAAAATGGTAAGTTTACAGTTACTCTTGTGTTGTTTAGCTCTGCTGTTTGTATATTGATTTGTTTGTTTATATGTTTCAGAGTGGAAGTCCTGATTTGGCTGTACTAGGTAGTAATAGCAGTTTATGTAGTGACGGTGGACTTAACTTTCTTGCTCATAAAAATGCAGCGAACTTGCGACGGTTCATTAGATTACCAAAAGCGTACAGATGGATTATGTCGGAATGGTTTTATTCCCATATTGACAGGTGAGTGGTCTTCATTATATTCAAATATCAGAATGGCGCATATACTCGAAATTCGCAAATATACTCGAATATAATCGAATTTTTTGACAGTTGATTATTTTTTTATGTTCCATTTTTCATTTAC
This sequence comes from Vannuccia rotundouncinata, assembly GCA_034780395.1. Classification (NCBI taxonomy): domain Eukaryota; kingdom Metazoa; phylum Platyhelminthes; order Proseriata; family Coelogynoporidae; genus Vannuccia; species Vannuccia rotundouncinata. The sequence continues at coordinate 24,756 of JAUZNC010005473.1, read as the reverse complement.
TTCAGAATGTCGAATGGTCATTCAAAACTTGCATTATATAGTATACTTTATGAAATGACTTTATGAAATCTAACAAATCAATACTAATTTATTCACAAAATATGATATGACTTTTAAATTATATTATACTTACTTATCTTACCTCCGTACTGACATATTTAAAAAAAAAAATTAAATCTTTTGTGTTATCTGCAAAAAAAGAGAAAAGCCCTAGCACTTCAGGAACTGGATGAAGAGGAAGCGCGAGAGCAGAAGCTGCCTTGTAGTCTCTGGCAAAGAAAAGAATGCTCATTTGGCAAGAAATTTATACTGCCTGACTGAAGCCAATGCCTGATAACAGACTAACTGATAACATTAATTACAATATTGTTACTATGGTGCACTCACTAAAACAATTCATTGTTTTTTCTTTATGCATTTATCGATTTCCAATATAATTTTTTATAAATAGTCTCCAGAATTATAGAGTAAGGAGGCATAATTTGGGTAACTTAAATGATTAACTAATATTCTACCCTACTCGAATATACTCTTCAGACATCCTAAATTTCGAGGAATTTTTGTCATTTTTAAGATTGACAATTTGGCACTTTAAAAAAGGTACAGGGGGGTACTTGGATAATTTCTTGGTTGAAGATGGGTTATCAAAATTTATTTAGTTATGTGACTATCTATTTTGTATTACAGGTGGAATGCAACGAGTAATATTTTTTGAGTGACACTTCACACGCTCGAGAGGTGTCCCAGGGGTTTAATAGATTTTCCTGAAATTATTTTAGTGGCTGTTAGGATGCCTAATTTTTTTTTTTGTAACATTTATGTGGCCACTCTTAATTATTCTTGTTAGTAATGATTTGTTTATGCATTCGAAAATAAACAATTATTATACAATTTTATTATCCATCTAATGGAATGTACCCTTAGAGCTCTGTTTCTGGATGAGACTGATTTTCGACAATGTCTTCGAGTAAACTTTCCTGGCCTGAAGACCAGGCGACTTACCCGTATGCAATGGTCCCAATTGCGTCACCTTATGGGTCGCCCGAGACGATGCAGTCCTGGTTTTCTTTCTGAGGAAAGGCGCACAATTGCTGAAAAGCGGGAACGTATTCACATTCTGGAGCGTTGGGTGTCCTCAATGCTTGCGCCTGGTGCACAACCACTAGTTCAGTTGCCCCATGAGTATTTACAGTTGATAGAGATGCTTCCGGTGGGAATCAAGTTGACACCTCGTTTGCTCTCTGGGACGCGGGTTATCATAAGGTCAGAAATTGTTTTGTTCTTAATCGATTTGGTAAAGGGCCTGTTTTAGCATGCACCAATGACACATTAGGTCGTACTTGCATAGTTAATGCCTTTTACTTATATATAGTTTAACCTTTATTGTGTCTCACTTAGAAAAAATTAAGTAGTTTAGTTACCATTTTACTATTACTACTAAAGTGCGTAATATATCTGAAAAAAATAGACACATTAAATAGTTTTATGTCTTACTATTTCTATTTATTTAAAATATTTATTGTTGCGTTGTTGTTATGCCAAAAGTCTCCACAAAATACATAACGATGAAACATTTAACATTTTCTGATGCAAAGTAGTGCAATCAAACTGAATCTATCAGATCCAAAGTTGATTAGACAGAAACCTATTCCTCTTAAAATATACGAACATAATAATGACAAGACTTCAACTTCTGAAATATTTCCAATATCACCAAAATGGTTTTTAAAAGTTTTATGAGAATCTTCTAGTCAACATAGATTATAATATTATATCCACCTATAATATATTTTGGTTAACACATTTTGAAATAAAAATTGCTTAAATTTTTTTAATTAATTCATAATCATTACAAAATATGTAAAGTAAATTGGATACATTCAAACTTTAAATTAAATCACATATTTCATAAGACATTTTCTATTTTATTATCAATTTATGGCCCCTGAGTTGTTGTACCAATATATTTACCTGTATTAAAAACCTGAAGCAAACAATCACTTTACTTATAATAATAAGTCTATTCTCTTACTAAAAATCCGAAGATTAGCTAAACCAAGGTATAATGGTTAGAAAAAAGATTATAATTAAGAATTACATTCATAATGATACAATCAAAACGAGATAAGGAACAAATATTTACATAAAGGTGTAATTAAACGAGAGTATGGTAGAAAGTTGGGAGGGTTATATTTGATTTAATTTTAAAGTGGGCCCTCTGGCAGCCATTGGTTAATTGGGACTGCCGGTAGGGATCTAAGATGTCCCAGATTTTGTTTCCATTCATCATTGACTTGTAAAAATTATAACATATGTCTTCTCATCTTGCCTTTAAATATTTAAGGCCACAAGCAATTAAGCGATCAGAATAGGATAGTTCTGGGTAAATAATTCGAAGTACGCGACGTTGAACGGTCTCGATTTTGTCATGCATAATATTTAGAAGATTTGTATGCCATACTGGGCAGCCGTATTCAAGAACTGGTCGGTTGATCACAAAGCACAATAGAATTTTATAATGTCGTTTGATGAAGCACCGGATCTTATAACTACGAAATATGTGCGTTTGTTCGCTTTTTTAGTAATAAAATCGACATAGTCGCACCATATAAGGAAAGAGTTGATGATTACTCTAGGGAGCTTGGTGGAGTTAGTAGATTCAATTATGATGTTATCCATGATGACTGGGGATTAATTAGGAGGCGATCGTTTAAGTCCTGGGTTTTATATTTGATATTATATACCTGAATTTTCTTGAATTGATCTTCATATAATTATTGTTGTCACTACACTACGTTGTAATACGGACTTTTACGTGTTAGCGACGGTTTCGAGAATGGTGCTATCATCTACATATTTCATAGTTGCATTAAGATCGTGTATCATGAGGATGAAAGCCAAGAGATCAATGATATTACCTTGAGGGACACCGTCATGCTTCTTTAACCATGGGGAAACAGAGTTGCCGTATATCACGCGCTGTAGTCGGCGTTATACAAAGGTAGAGGTCCATCGAGGAAGGAAGGGTGTATATCATACTCAAAAGTTTAGCGATGAGGATATTTCTAATAATGTGTCAAAAGCTTTAGAGAAAGAGAAGGGATGACCGGTTTTTATCGGCAGCTTCGTAGAGTTAATGGAATAGGTACATTAGTGCATGAGTAATGGAGCGACATTTTAAACCACCGAATTAAGGAGGGTCAATTTTGGGTAGTATGAATTTAGACAAGTGTTTAAAAGGTTTATTTCAGCAACTTCTTTGGTGAGGATGCTGTCTAATGTCGCATTCTATGTGTTGAGGTGAAGGTATTTTGGATATACAGAAATAATGTTGGCATTGAGCCAAATATCGGGCCACTACTGTAGCCCATCATTGATCCCTTGGCTTTCATCCCCATGATACACGATCTTAATGCAAATATGAAATATGTAAAAGAATAGTAAATTTTCAGGAAACACCCAATGTTCAAAAAGTGCTGATTTAGTGCCAACATATCACTTTTTGACTATTGAGTGATTTCTAGACATTTTCTATTCTTTTAACCTACCCTATCTGATAGATTTTAATTATTTTCCTATCTGTTGGTAATACAGATATAGGGATGCTGCCTTTTTGAGATATTTACTAAAAACTTAATTTTTTGATATGTTCATTTTTTAGATAACTGTCTATGACGGCATAAGTGAACATTTTTCAAAAAAAATAATGATAATATATTTAGATACTTTTTATACAGTTTCTATCTATTGGTTATTAATATATTTAATTATATACATCCAAAATGCATCAGAAAGCAGTTATTTGCGATTTTAAGTTTTTCTTGCTTAGATAAGGAATTTATGTTACATATTGTCCGGGACCGATAAAAATGAGTTGCAATAGCATGTCAATGACATATCAAACCGCACTATTAATTTAAACATTATAAGTTAAAAAATGTAACATCTACATTTCGATTTACCATTTAAAAATTTTGCGAATACTTTTCAGAATTGACTAAAATGTTCGCCTTCATTTGATATATTTTTGTTTAAAGGTGATCTATATCGCTTTTATAATAATTGCATTGTTTTTCACACTTGGTCTTTATTTTGGTTATGTTTGTTAAGTGGTCTCCTTTTAGATTGTACACACCTCGATCTGGCCTTTTCCTCGGTGTTATCCATGAAACAGAACAAACTCAGGCTCATTACACAGTGTGGGTGGAGGAAGCATTGGTACATCCTGTGGTCAGTATACCACCTATAACCAACACTGGAGGACATGATAGCAATGCTTTTAAAGTAACTACTATTAAGTATTAAATTATGTTTCATAATTTGCATCTTTATGATTAAATAGTTCTCTTTGTTTTCATTTGAAACATTTTAGCATTTATTTTATTCAATTTCAATAATGTCTTTACTGATTTCACCTATTTCCACAGATGAGGCAGAGATGTGCTACGGAATTTGTACCTGAGTTGCGAATAGTTCCTGACACTGACGTGCTATCTCTTCACGCGCCAGACTACCTAATATCTCTTGCCCAGTTGAGGGAGTGTTCGGGGATTTCTGAAGCTCTGATTCCGGGATCAAATATAGTAGAGCAGCGCATGACAATGAACAATCAGCATGGACACCACATGCCTCCTGAGCAGAGTATGAAAACATTTGATACATGTAGACTCTACTTTTGTTATTGTGTAGAATTTAGTAATCCTAAATGAATTGAAGATTATTCTATTTGTATGGGTGTATGCTAAAAATTTATAAACGAATGCATCATAAATGTTCATAGAATTTAAGTAACTATAATAAAAACCTTATTTTTAAAAAAACAGAATAGAGTGTTATAACATGAATTTCCACATATTTTTAGACGACCAATCTATGCTGTTTGTAAGTCCCCTAAAACAAACAATGTCTATGCAAGACCCTGTAATGGGTTCAGGGGCAGGGAGTGGACCGGTTTTAGTTAATGATATGGACGCATTTGGGTCATATAACTTGAAATTTTTGGTTAGCATGGTAAGTTGTGATATTTTATTTAAAAATATCTTTTTTATATTTTGACAGTTTGTTAATAATACTTCAAATTATATTTCAGGCTAAATTTAAGAAATTGTTAGACGTAAAACGTAAATGTATCGAAGAATTAAAGGATATGAACTCAGAAGCGGAAAAAATTGTAAGTTGCCAATATTAAATAAGTTTGGTATCATTTGTAAATATGAGTTAATAATGAGTTATTTACTTAATTTTCATGAATTTTTATTAAACATTTCTCGCGAGAGAGTATGTTATACATATGTTTAAAAAAAATGTGTCGCGGTGTTTATATTAATAAGTTATATTGTTTTTACATCTATAAATATAATTATTAACCGTTTTCTGACAATAATTAAGAATTTTAAAATTATGATTATATTACCAGCAATTCCATTGGACATTCGTATTTACTTTTATACTACTGATATCTATTATGGGTAGTAATAAATATGTATTGTAATAACTTTTGTGGTTTCAGTTTTCTGTAAATGAAGATTCAATTTCTTTGGAATTTCAACACAACTATGCTACACTCATTGTCCAACTAGATAAATTCAACAAGGAATTGAAACAACACATTGACACTATTGCTTATTGCACTAACGAGGTATAATATTATTTTGTTGAAATTCATACGCATATTTGATATGATTTTCGTTAATTCTCCGTTATTCTTAAAGTTTATGATTATTGTCATTGTATGTTAATAATAATGGTAATTATCGCTTTATAGAATACTTTTGTTTGTTTTATATATTTCATGTTTTACTCAGATGACATATTTTTATGTTTTTTTAACACGTTTTGGTTTATATTAAGTATTATGTAAAATCCTTTTACTTATTCGTCCATTTTATTGGTGTTCAATTAATTTAATATTATTTAAAAATGTGATTAATTGTTCTCTATTTATAAAGTTAACAATAATTTCTATCTGCTTTTTTACAATTAATAAAATCAATTGAATATAGTCGGCTAATTTTTCATCAAGTTTATATTTCTTTGTATGAACATTTTGAACTGTGTATTCAAATCCACGCGAAAGAATAAAATAAAATTTGATTGGACATCCAAATTTTTTTAGGAAATGTGGCGTTATTCTATACCTACCACATGCACAGCAGCTGCAATAACAGACACTTCACAACAACAACATCCTAGTCTAACTGAGACTGGTGCACCAAATCTATCCCATCCTAACTACATCACGCTTCTACCACCAACTAGTGTTGGTCAGCCAGGTTCCAGCACCATGTTGTATCACCCACAAGCTCATCATGCAGCCGGACCAATATCGTCTGGCCATCACGATCCTGGTATGATACCCTCTGGCTACGCAGCGGCACTTCAACAAGGATATTACTATCCCACGCTCACTCCCCATCATCAACAACAGCAGCCTCATCTGGCTGCCCAGTCTATTTATTCGAACTACCCTTCTGCTTACACTGTAATGTCCGCTATCACTGGTTCTGTTAATGAGATAGACATAAGAGTTTAATTGATTCTATCCTGGCTACTTATTGGTAACTTGAAATTTAAACACTATCAAATTTATTATTCATAAAAGAATGAACTGGTTGATATTTGATCTCTTATGTTTGTCTCTTCATAATTGACTGTTTCTTGTTGGCACTGAATTCGTTTATTAATTGGTTACTAATTAACGCTTGAAGACTTGACATGATATTTTATCGTGTGGCTGTTATATTTTGTTTCAGATGTTTCTATTTTAAGCGCTATTTTATTTCGTTGTTTTTTGTGCTACTAAAACAAGTTTGTTTCTTTTTATATATCAAGAATTCTGTGTCCGTTTATTTTGTTCTTAAGATGTCACCAGACCAAGGCATGTTGGAACAAATCACAGACTGGCGGAGACGATGTGAAGATGAAGCCATCGATATGATTAATCGAACAAAGGTTACTCAGGTATTTGCTGTTAAATCTTCATGTGGTTTGTTCTTAGGAAACTTAAACCATAGTTTAATAATTTTACTATTTTCAGGGTCATCAACTAAATAATGTCAAAAATATCGATCTTATAACCAAACTTACAACCATGCTTGTACAAATTCGGGTAAGATATAATGGTAAGAATACTTATCATCGTTTCATTTAATGTATGCTATTTGTTTTACATGTTCAGAATCTTGTCGAAACTCGATCGGGTTTTGCCGAAATTAGCGCAGTACAGGAACTTCTTAAAGAAGTAAAGAGCATGATATCGAGTACAAATATTCAGTAAGTAAATTTTTAAAGTAACTCTAAGTTAATTAATTCGGAATAACTCCACTTATATAAGTCCGTGAGGCAAACAATTTTCGGGGCTCCAGAAGACGGACAAGACTCTATAATATTTTTGAGTAGCTTTATTAATTTTCTAATTTTAATGAAAAATGTTGTATTATAATTTCGAAACACTTTATCTTGATGCCACTTTACGCCATTAGGTAGGCTTAAGCACATCCATTATGGTTGCAGGAATTAAGCATCCCTAAACTGCTGAGCCGGCATTGGGTAGGGCTAAGCACATCCAATATGTAGATGTTAAAAACATTTTGATATTAATGAAAATCGCCTTTATAAATATACATTCTATGTTGACCTTATAAAGTCAGATGTGAATCATAATTATGTACCTATCACCCTGCTTTTTATTAAATAAAGTGGATCGGATGGCTACGGGGTCAACAACAATTAATACTAAAATTAGTTTATATTTGAAATTTTATAGTCTATCTAATATCTTAACGTTTAAAGTATTACAAATTTTAAAATAAAAATTGAATACCTTGTAACTATTTATTATATTAATGTAAAATACATACTATTAGAAAATTATGTTTTTAAAAATTGATGGAGGCCATTTTTATTAATAATATCCTGGATATTATTTCTGTTTTTATTGGATATTTTTTTCAAAAGGCTGGTAGAAACCCTGATATAAGTAAACAAAAAAGCCTGATAGTCCGATTAAAATTTAACTATAATTATTCAATTCTATTATAGAATCTTTTGCAATCTTGTATTTTTTTTAATTGATAATCAATGTCTGAAGGACTCTCCTGATTTTTCTAAATAGTAATATCAAAATATCATAGAAATTAAACATAATTTAAATATCCATATGAATTCAAGATTGTTCTGGAATTGAGCCCAGAGCCTATTTTTAAAGAATATAATCTGACTCTTTTGTTATGTATACATGAAGATGCACAGTAAGACATTTATTTGTGACCGGAATAATGTAATATAGAATATTAATTATTAAAAATTCAGGGAATATTTTCTGCGTAAAAGCGTGGGAACACTTTTAAAATTACATTTTTCTTGTCACATAGATTTTTTCAGTTTTTATAGAATTTCTTGTTTTTTAAGTGTTATAAAACACTGAGGAGTAACAACAGATACCAAATATATTACTTTAGGTGTGGAATATTCTAAAGGTTTATACACCTTGATTAATATATCCTGCTATGTGGCTCATTTAGTTATAAACCGTCTATCTTGAAAGGTCTCTTGATAAGAAGACCCTAAAACGAACGATTTTCACATTGTTCGTTTTATATAATTGTAATGCTAAGATAAACAATTTTAGGCCGAAAAGATGCACTGATTTTGTCATTGTATTATTTTAATTATCTGGAATAGTTCTCATTATTATAATATGTTTTACCTTACCATTACAGATCCTTTGAAAATAATGTTGAATACCATGTGAATCATATACTAACCGGACTATCCCAGTACGCATCCGCTATGAACTACAACACAGTCAATTGTCCTACCAACTCCATGCAGTTCATGTGAATCTCATACAGAATTATTAGATCTCCAAGGTTACTATGAGTAACTTAATTCTTATTCTTAAGTATGATAAGTGTTTTTTTATTATGCCACTCTCTGATCCTTAATTCAAATTCAACTCCTGATTCACCAATACATTATTAGTACAATATTATACAATATTAGTATTCTTGTTTTTATCAAAAGCTATCATCTTAAATATATTATTCAGTTCTCTAAGAAGACTTTGCATGCATCTATTATTATTTCTTGCTCTTTATAAGCTTTGATTATTATTTATGTGTTTGATTTGTTGTATAAAAAAGTTATATTATAATACCGCAAGTGGTCTCACTCTGTATTGTTAAAAATTGTGTTGGCTGGCTGGCTGTTTTGTTAAGTCGATGTAATTTAAGCTGCTTTGCATATGTAATGTGTACGTCCTTCCTTATTTTACATACTTTGTTACCGTTGTGTTTTTATGGTAGATTTTATGTATTTACATTTAATACAGTTATGTTATGTTTTCAAATTGACTTTTCAAATTATTGCATTATATAATTTTAATTAAATTATTATCTGTTTATGCATATACAGTATTAAATTGTTCTTCATTCAGTCAAACAAGTATTTAAGATTTACAATCATATGTAAAATAATTTTCACAATTCATAGGATCATTGAAGTTTTAAAAGTGATTATTTGAAAGTAAGAAAACTGTCAAATTCACCGTAATTTTTAAAGAATCTTTATTTGGTCCAGATCTCGTCCTAACCTATAACTGCTACAGTTAAAATATTTCGTTTTGAGTACCTTTTGACATGTCTATCGCTGGTCCATACATTAGTTACTCCGACTAAAAAATTGCAAAAGTATTTCAGTGAATTTAAGAAACTAATTACTGTCTGCTAGAATTGAATTCTGTTTATATTTTTTGCTTTCTACATCTTTATTCAGAAATACAGCCTTCGTAATAAATGTAGATATTTTTCTAATTTGATTTTTAGTATATATGGAGTTCTTTTTTAAATACTAGTAACGCAAAATCGTATTGAACATTCTATCTTAAATATACACTTGATTTTACTACTAATATTAACCATATAATAAGTTATTACAAATTTTACAGCAAAGTATAAAATTACATTGAGAATACTTTTATTTACTAGATTTTGAAAAAAATAAATTTTCAATAATTAATAGCACATTTTAAGAATTCTCAATTTATTTTTCATCGAAGAAGACTGATTGTCGAAACGTATACTCTTTATTTTATCAAAAAGGGTGATTTTACTTTTATTATTCGCATTGTATTTTTTTATGTTATAAAATATATTCAAAATAATTTAGCACAAATAATTCCAATCTATATGATCATCTAAATTATATTTTTAATTTAAATTTAATATGTTTTAAAGATATAATATTGATATTTGTAATTGTTTAGATTTATTGAATGGTATAGAAATATTTTGTATTATTTAAACAAATATGAAATTTTAATATATACCTAACCCATAATAATTCATGCAACATTTTCCAGAAGTAAAATTCATTTTTTTAACAAAACCGTACACTTTGGATGATAGACACATTTTCACCAATTCAACGAGGACGTGCTTATGTTAACTGATATCGCTCGACTATTAAACTGTTAGGTTTTTCATCTAAGCTATAGTATTAAAAGTAAATTAACACCTGTTAAGAAGTGCTTCTTCAAAACCTCGATTGTTTCGTTTGCAAAATGTTTGGAGTCTATATTGCTCTATATTTTTTAACTTTCGAAAGGATCATATTTAAAGAAATGATTTGACTATATATAAACTGTTACAGAATAATTTCATTAATAACTGTTTGTGTGAATTATCAGTGGTAATAATAAACACATTAGCCGCCTTTGAAAATGGAAGCGATTGGACTGCTTCTATATTTTGGTAAGTCGGTTTTATACAAATTATACGTTGGAAGAATTTTATTACATATACTTGTAATGGTTATTCTAGAATCATTCTCTGCAACGTTTCTTCGGAACTAAAGTAACTAATTAGATAACAGTCTTTATAATTACATATAATTATAAACATTTTTATTTGTGAGAAAATACAAACCAATTAAGTTTATAAAACGAATAAACGTAATACTTTATAGATAATACGTTATTTTTATTATATATTTTTCTTTCAGCTGTGTTGCAATTTGCAGGGGCTTTATCCCACAATCAACGTGAAGTTTGTACGTTTATAATATTTACTATAGATTTATTATTGATACCTACATTTACAAATCATATGGAAATATATTTTGTTACTGTAAATTTTTATTTTAGCTGAACCGGCGGCCATACTTACAACTATAATAGCACGTAAGATAATTAAAAATTCCTAATAATAATTATGATATAGAAAACTATATTAATATATGCGCGATGATTTTTTATTTGTTTTTTGTTTATGAGTGTTTAATGTTTTATTTGAGTATATTATTAATTTATTTGTATAACAAAATTACTAAGTGCTATAAAACATTGATAAAAAATCTTAATGAGACAATTTCTCTTTCCAGCTCAGGAGTGTGTGTTTCCTTTCACTCATGACGGAGTTGAGTATACAACCTGTACCTCTGAAAGATCCGATTCACTCTGGTGTTCACTGACAGCTGAATTTGATGGAAGATGGGTCAACTGCCACACTGAAGGTAACAATAATATGAATTTCACTGAAACAAAGATGTTTCAATATAATTTTTTCTTCTTGATGCAAGTTAACGAAAGTGAGAAATATTAATTCTAAATGTATCATATACAACATAGGATAAAAGCCTTTATCACAAATAAAATAGAATCCAGTCCGAATTAAAATAATTTTTTCGCGTTTATATAGCAAACAAATTCAATTATTGATATATATATAGTTTCATATATGTAGTAACCGAAATAATTTCTAAACCAAATAAGATGTAGATTAATAATTGATTTATTAAATAACATATACGTCATACAAAATTTCTTTAAATACATCTTCAATAAAAAAACTACAAAAAAGGAAATTATTGATGTGTATAAATTTTGTAAAATTAAAAAACTTTTAAGAGTACCTAATTCAAAAGTTACAATTATTTTTAGAATTGTAATTAAAACATTATATTATAAGTATACTGTATAATATGTGGGAAGTCCTTGCAGCATATTATCTATCTAGCAGGAATAGTTCTTTAGATATTTTTTTGATATGCTTGAGATGGTTCCTTGAAAGTATATAAAATACATCGTCGATGCTCTTTGGAAGATGTGAAGAGTCAAAGACATTCTAATGGTTTGACTTTGATCACATAAATCATTTTAAATATACAATTGCCTACACTAATAATATTTCAGTGGTAACAACAACGGAAGAGACTACAACCGCGAGTAAGATAATTCCTACTTATTAAAATTATTAATCTCTTTTGGCCTTCACATAATATCTAAATATTTTATTGTGTATCCCTTTTATTTTATAGCTACACAAAAAGCTGTTAATTGTTATTACCATTGACTTTTAAGAATAATTAACCCTACTTATTTAATTATAATAATTATCCTATACACTCTAATATCCATAACAGCTTTTTGTACACACTTTAAACGTAAACGCTTATTACGTAGATCCCCTTTTAACGTAACATTTGTCCGCCCCCGTTTTGTTTGAATGTAAATTGCTATCTAAATAGGTCATCTATTACATACAAGTTAATACTTATACTGATTAATAAGTTAAAAAGTAGGTTTTGTTACAAAAATCAATCATTGACTATTTTCATTAATAAAATCCTAGGTACATTACGTATAATAATATCACTCAATTGTTGGTATCTCTTAAAAACCTTTAAATACGTTTATACAGCGTCTTAAAGTTTAACACAATAGTATTATTAAGAGTATATTGTTCACATAATATGCCAATTACTTGTTGTAAGCTCTTCGGTTTATAAATATACCATACATGCGATTCATATATTTTTTAATGTATTTGCTGTCCATATTTTTATAGTTAAATTACATTTATGTATAAATATTATATTATATGATAATGATTTTTTATTTTTAATACGTATAGGTTTGCTAACAATAATTTTCACATGATAATTTTTAAAAAAATATTATAAACATCTAATTAAATTAATAATATGAATCATTATAAAGGTTTGATCACATGAATTATTTTCAAAACATCCATCGATACTAAAACGTTTTTTTCAGAGTTAACAACGGAAGAGACTATAACAGCGAGTAAGATAATGCCTACTTATTTAAATCATTTTAAAAAGCTGTTACTTCTGTGTCCCTTAAGATAATTAATATAATTAAATTAGTTTACTTAATATTATTGTTATTGTTGTTCGAAATCTTGTTTTGTAGAATTCATAAATTTTAAGTTTTTCCCTTTTCACTAGTAAAACGTAATTGTATTATTATCATTCATTTTTAATGAAAAGTTTTAATTTTCGAAGCAGAAGGAATAGAATGGAAAGAATACTTCCAAAACATTACAATGGAAAGGACTGTTATAACTTTTTATTCTTTATCGGATTAACTTAATATTTTATCACTTGATAGTCTAAGTGTATATGGGGAATCTATATATTGAATCTATTATTGCTCAAAAGTGACTAGAGTTACGGACTTTCAAAAATCCATTTTAATTAGTATCCTATATAGTATCCCACGCTTAGGTGAAAGCTAACGAAAATCTAGAGATTTACACTAAAATTAATCACTGACTATTTTCATTAATGCAATTCTAATGTTCACATATACAGCATACGTCAATTACTTGTTGTAAACTCTGCGATCTATAAATATACATACAATCCATACAATTGTAATTATATAATTAGTATTACTGTCAATATTTTTACCGATAAATTACATATGAATAAATATTATGATAATTAATTGTATTTGCTTCTGTTATTCTATGTCTGTATACGAACATATGAATAACTACTCTTAATACGGAGGTTCGCTTATAACGTTCGTTAATCATCCGTTATATCATCCGTTCCCAGGGTTGTTGTGTTGTGATTAGCCCCGGTCCTGTAGCAGGACCGCTCCTCCAGGACCAAAGAGGACATCTCTGAACTCTGAGGGGTTAGCCCAGGGGTCAGTGAGAGTGAGGTTTGTAGGGTGAGAGGGGCAGAAAAATATGTGGATTGTGTCGTGAGGTGTTTGGCCGCAGGCTATAGATATGTTTGGAGTTGTGGGGTGCAGAAAGTATTGTTATTTGTTGAGGCGGGGGCAAGAGTTGCAGCGGAGTTGTGCGAGGAGAGTGCGGTGGGGTCTAGGAAGTGTGGCTTCTGTAGTGTTGATTTTGGGTGGATGTGTGTTGAGGATGGGATTATGTGCGAGAGATTGGATGGCTTGGGTGACGATGTTGGTGTGTGGGTATACGTATTAAGCGGGTTTCACTTAATTAAAACTTGATAATTAAAATATTAAAAAATAGTTATTTAAAAATTAAAATTTCTAAACTGTGACTTTGATCACATAAAATTGAATAATTTTTATAATATTTTTAAAAATTACCTATACTATACTAAATTATATTTTAGAGTTACCAACAAAAGAGGCTACAACATCGAGTAAGATAATTCCTACTTATTTAAATCATGAATCATATTTTGGCCTTTTAATTACATATCTAATTAATTTATTGTGTATCTTTTTATATTTTAGCTACACAAAAACCTGTAACATCTGTATCCCGTAAGATAATTATAATTAAATTAGTAAAGTTAATTATTGTTATAAGACAATAAAAATAACAATGTAAAGTGTATAATTAAAACGTGGTATTTAAAATACTAAAATAAATATTTCAAACAATATAATAAAGATCTAATTACAGCTAATAACTACATATTTTGATTTTTCAGAAACGCCAGACAATGGGGAAGGTACCGATCCTAATCTGCGTAAGAAAATAATAATAACGTTATACAATTATAATAATATGTACATTAGAAAAGAACAAAAAACCTATGTTACAGAAAAACTTTAATTTTACCAATTTTCGGAGATCTACTCCATAAAAGTATAATACAAATAAAATACAATTCAAAGTTTAGATTGTAATGTCTGTTGATTATTTAATTATAAGAATATATTAATTTTGTTCACAGCTAAAGAGTGTGTATTTCCGTTCACTTACAACGGAGTTGAATATACCACCTGCATCTCATTAAGATCCAATAAACCGTGGTGTTCTCTTACTGCTCAATATGATGGACAATGGATCTATTGTGACGTTGGAAGTGAGTTTGATATTTTTTGTTACGAAATTTTTTTTATTTTTTAAAATAATTTAGCTGTGTTATATATTTTGCATTTATAGACGTGTTACTCATCTTGAAATTTCACAATTTATTTCTCACTGTAGAAGACTTAAAGTTGAAATGTTTGATTAATTAATATTTTTTCTTTTAAAATTGAATTTAATTGATTAGTATATTATAGTTTAGCAAATAATTCAAATTAATTTAAAAAAATTTTAATTCATATTTTTAAAATAAATCCCCTTTTTTCAGCCGTGCCAAAAGATGGAGACGTTATTCAAAATTTACGTAAGATTTCAATTATATAAATAATAATTATAAATAATTACAAATAAAATTATTACGTAGTACGTTACAAGTTCATCATCCTCAAAGACAAATTGAAGTTCACAGTTTTGATATTTGTCTGATAAAAAATTACGACTCTGTAAAATAACGTATTATGTTAAACTCATTCTAAAGATAAAGATAACTTATTGAAATTTAATTCATTTTGTTTTTATAACTATAACCTACTTTAGCAAAGTCGTGTGTCTTTCCTTTCACTGTCAATGGGAAGGAATACTCCACATGTATTACAATTAACTCCGACAGACCCTGGTGCTCGTTAACAGCCGTCTATGACAAAAGATGGGTATACTGTGATGAAAAGAACGAGGACAAAGACACAGAAGATGATGGTACCTATAGAAATGTTTTTATTTGTTTTTACTTTCTCGTAGGAGGGACCCTCACATTGAATGCAACTAACATTAATCAGCCCTTTGGATGTAAAATATTAATATAAAATGTAAAGGCTAGAAATCTTATAAAATTTAATAAATCTAATAAAATATAAATTATGATATAGGAGCTGTCTAAATTTTGTGTTGGTAGATGAATTTACTTATGTTTAATTTGTTATATTTGTTTTTTAATTCATTTGTAAATTTTATAATTTAATTTAATTAAATTTGAATTTATTTTATTTTATTTGTTTAGTTTTTATTTTTTAGAAAATATTATTTTTTCATTTTATGTAATTTCAATTATAGTTTTGTCATTTAAATTATACTTATTTCCAATTCATCAAAATAAGATCAGCTCTTTTCAAAGATTTATCAAGTATTCATTACATTTTAAATTCAAAATAATAATTAAATCTTTTAGGTCTGAATGTGTGATTAACTTTGTATTTTGAATTGGTATAATATGGAATATGGAAATTTTAAAAAAATAGCGTTTTGTTTTCTCTGTATTTAGAAAAGGCTAGTTCTTGCCAATGTAAAAAGGAATTTCTCCTATTGGATAATGTCACAAAAATACTGATGGATTGGATGGACAATCACGAGAAACGACTCAAGAAATGGGAAAAGAAACATTTTAAAAACAAAAATAAAAATGATAAAATTGAATCAAACAATGTCATCGAAAGCAGTTCGAATTTAAATGAAGGTATAAAATGTAAGTTTGCAATATAATTTTTATCCCAAAAAGGATCTATATTTTATATCTATAAATATCTTTTAAATATAATAATATATCGAGAGAAATATATTTTTGATTTTTTCGTCACGATTTTTTGTCGAAGTATTATTTTCAATTGTATTGATGTTTTGGCGAAATATTTTTCTTTGATATTAGTGAGGAAAATATTTCTCTCACTCATTTAAAATATTAAATTTCAGAATTGAAAACAAAAATTCTTTAGTATTCAATTATTCATATAAACAATCTAAATTGTATGTATATTTACCAAATATAGCTATTATAATTAATCAATACAAAATACATGTACATAACAATTCTATGTACAGCATTTTATAAATACTCGAAAAACTGTTAGAAACAATTAATAAAAATATTGTAAAACAAGCATAGATTTATGTTATTTCATTACTATTTTTAAATCTATGAAAACTTATTCAAAATATAAACTAATGTAAACTAAATCAATGTAGGTATATAACAATTAAACCAATATATATAAAACAATCACCATATCTATATATTTCATATAAAATAATGTTATATAAAAATTATAGATTAGTCGATTTTGAATATTAAAAATTTGGGAGACAATTTTTCAAAATTAGTTTAGAAAATTTTCAAATTTGTATCAATAAATATTTAAGTAACTTTTATGACGTTGCTCAAAACTCAAAACAAATTGAAAAAATAACCATATTTACTCTTGACCACCACTCGTGATCTATTTCTAACTCTGGTCACTCTTCGCATAATGTACTATTATAATATATTTAATACTCATGTTTTGATATTTCTAGCTACTCATTGTATGGACAAAAGCAACTTCTGTGTTACCTTTATCATGAAAAAATCTACATTTTCAAACTCCGAAAAAGAATGTGCGGCAATCGGACAGCATTTAGTATCTATTCATGATTCTAATCAAAATGTGAGCAGTCGATTAGTCCACACAAGAGATCATCTAAATTTACAATTATTGTTTTATAAATATTTATATATTGCTTATCAACATTTCTTCAATAGTTTTTAATTTTTTCGTTAAATACGAGTTTACAATTTTTCGGGGAAATATATCTATAAACTTTTAATAATAATTTTATTGCAGGAATGGATCTCTAAAAAGTCCAAGCAATTGGGAGGCGATTACTTTTGGTGGATAGGTCTTTCAGAAGAAGGTCACAAAGGGAAATATATCTGGACCGACCAAAGTGTCTACAATTTTGGGTAGGAAACAGTGTATGCATTTTGGATTTTGTGCACATCTGATAGTATGGATAGTATGGATACTATATTAAACGTAACACTATACTTATATGCAGAAAATACGAGGCTTCTAATGACATAGGTTCGAAAAGAATTCTTATAATATATTATTATGAAATATTCTTTCTTGAAAAGAATAATTTCTGGTCGAAGAAAATTATTTTTAGTAACATATTAAATATTGCTAGTTTTTTACGAAAAAATTTGATTCTATCATTTATATTGACTTGTGTACAAAAAATGTATACATTCTTTTCAAATACTTACTCTACTTGTAAAGATCCTTTAAGGACGGTCAGCCCAGCAACACAATGAACAATGAAGCCTGCATCCACACTAAAACAAACGGCAAATGGAATGACCACCACTGTGACATGGAATTCTTTTATATATGTTCTAAGAAAGCTGTTGTCCCCAAAGAAGTGGCCAATGAGAGTTAGTTCACTGAATAATACATATTATAAATTGAGAACTAGGATGATTTGATACATTTGTCTGTTTACGATTTACGATTTACTATTATAATTTATTTTATTTTAGAGCGTCTATGCAGATGTGGAGACATCTGTTACACATTTGTCACGAAAAAGATGTCTTTAAATGACGCAGAAAAACATTGCGCAACATTAGACATGAATCTGACGTCAGTTCATAATAAGAAGGAAAATGTGAGTGAAATTTCAAATGCTTTTGTCAAATCTTTCAAAATATTTGAAAGATTCAATTATCTTTTATAATTTCCACAATATGATCTCATTTTAAATAATTAGCTAAAAGTATTGTATACCACGAACACTTTAAATTATACGCTTCAGATTTCAAAATATTTATATGATTGAAGAAGGAATTAACTTCATGCTTTGAATATCTTTGAATATCATTTCACTAATTCTTTAGTTATATTTGTTAATTTATGGGAACATTTATATTAATCATTATATATATAATATCTGTGCAATATAGACTTGGCTTTCACGTACAGCCCAGAAGATCAGTCAAGGTTCATGGTTAATCGGTGTTAAAAGTTCTAAAGGCAACAAAATAGTTTCTTTGGATGGAACACGAGCTGATTTTAAGTAAGTATTTCTAGATTATTTAAAAAAATTATAGTATTAGTTATTTTATATTGTTTATCGTACTAGTTTGTAGCAGGCAATAATTTTTATATTATCGATTAATTAAGTTAAATTATATTTATAAAATAATATTTATTCATATCATGTTAAATTTATAATATTTTAATTAAAAAAATTTTTAAAATATTTAATTTAATTACTTGAAATTTATTTAACTTTTAACTTTATATACCGCGCTTGTCTCCCCTAAATCCATCTCTGTGTGTTGCAAACCCTTTGAATAAGTTAAAAAGAGTTATACTTTCAATATATATTTAACAGTAAATGGTCGCCAGGGCATAAAGGAAAAACACTTGAAGGTAAAAACTGTGTCCAGATCGGTCAAGAGAAAGCCAATTATGGCTATTGGACTCGTTCCAGTTGTGATGAACCCAGCCACTTTATTTGCAAATCTCAATCCTTCATCAATAAGACGCAAAAAAAATTATATTGTTCATAGAATGTTTGAAAATATTTATGTTACATTGCTGAATCTATTAAAACATTTTGGTGCGGGAAATTAACTTTATTTAATTAAATGTAAACTGCTTTTCCTGTTAATCAGCTTGAAATTTCATATAAATAAATCAATATTATATAATTACTCATTTTCATTATTATTTATAAATTATCAAAATGTTGGGGCTAAATCGAGCTCTTTATGAAGTTGAGGGATCCTTAATAGTGCTTTTCACTCACTACATTATAATACAATAAAATTAATTAAATCATGTAATATTACTATACTAATTAAATTATGCTCCAATTATATAAACTCAAATTTAAAATTATCCTTTAAATTCAATCAATTTGTTTATAAATAAACAAACTATTGTTTAGTAAAAAATTACTATCTTATATAGGAATGTATATAATAATTATAAGCGTACCTATATTGATTTTAAAGTACATAAATATAAATCTAGTACAACACTACATGGGGAGAACAGAACATTACATAGTACACTACATGGACAGAACAGAAACAGGTAGAAGTCTTATGGGAGGACAGTAAAGAAGAGTGGAGAATATATAAAAATTATTGATTAATAATAGTGGTCATTTTGGGAAGAAGGAATTTGGTGTATAAGCAGACTAGACAAATGGTTGTGAGACCTAGGGAGCATGTGTGCATGATCATTAGGGTTAAGATGAGCAGTAGAAAATAGTATACAAAATAATGAAAGAATCCTTATTATATAATAAAATAATGTTCCTATTCATAACATATATGCGACACTGATAAATAAATCTTAAACGATTTTTAGTAATGTAGTACTTAATGTATATTTAATATTATATATTTTACTTAATAAAATATAAAAAACAAGCAAAAATTTGTTTTGGTTTCAATGAGCGTATTACGCACATGTAAATTAGCTATGCAGCTACGACACATCCTTTAATGTGACCAATAACTCACTATTTTTTAAATATTTTTCTTACACAAAAAAACATTATTTTTGCTCAAATTACTTTATATTTATTAATAGCCTGATCATTCTATGATCATTCATTTTCGTTCTATTGGCTCAAATAATTCAGTTATAATCAATACGTATCAAAATGCATTTTTAAAATGTCAACCAATGACTTAATATTATTTATCTAGACCGGCAAACTGACCAATATTCAATAGCAATAAACTGATCCGAGGAGGAATATATCTATATATTGATAATCAATGCCAAATTGATGGCCGGAAGTTCCACATAACCTCTAAGATAAATTAAATTAATCGATTAATATTTATAAAAAAACCTCTTCAAAACGAAACTAAGACCGTACATAATTAAAATGCGCTCTGGACGTTTTTTGATCAGTTTTCCAGTCTATAGATAAATAATATACCTATGAGTCAATAATGTCAACCATATGTTGTTATGTTTTATATTAAACGTATATTTATAATAACATGTCATTTTTAAACATACAAATGTTAAAATTTATAACGTATAACAAAGTCCAGTATATTAAAAGTTTGTTATAGTAAATAATAGGTTTAAAATTGTAATGATACACTTTGTAAAAATTAGCTTTGAATTTGTGCAGTAAGGTATATTGCAACATTTTCGATAATATATATTTTAGCTATCATATATATGCAATCGTCATTCTTTTTCGTAAATTTTGTGATTATAATATGTAACCAAAATTATTTTCTATAAATCAAATGTAAGCGATTATAATAGCTTAATTTTTGTAAACAACAAACAAATTTTCTTTTGTGATATTAATATAAAAACCTTTAAATTATACATATATATATATATTACAAACGAAAATTTTAATCCAAACTATTAGTTTAACGGCATTTAATAGGGTGGTACATGTTACAATTAAACAACTAATTAACACTATGGCCCGACTTCTTACACTACGAAATTGCTAATGAATTTTTTTGGCATAACAACATACCCTTTCTACACCCTATACAGTTACTCTTGTAATACTTCTATGGTATCGTGTTTAAGTTAAATAACATCATATGTCTATTCTTATATTAAATTAAGAGATTACATTATTTGTTGCTAAGATTTTGTTTTAAATCATATAAACTATCAAATTTGCAACATTTTAAACTTGATTAAAAATAGTTTCGTTTATACAATCTGATAAAACTGTTGAAGAGTAATATATTTTAGTAAGTTTTTTAAAAATTCTTAAATACAATAAAGGGAACTTTTATATAAAACCAAAACTAGTTTTTCAATAAACTGCGCAATTAAATAGTTAATTACTTAAGCATAACTCTTAAAAAGATTAAATGCTTTTATATTAATTTTTTTTAATATTAATGAAACCAGTTGTGCAGTTGAAACCATTTGTTACTATTAATTAAAAAAATGACTATTTGTAGTTATTAGAATATTTTATTCAAATATATATAAGTGGATAATAATATGGGGCTATATTAATAGCAAACAGTAGAGAAACCAATTCAGGAATATCAAATATTGCATCCATTCCACTCTGCATTCAATGAATTTATATTGCCACAGTGATTTGAAATTGTCCATAGCAATATAATTTGATATAGATAGATATCCACCTCTGAATTAAGATAATGCTGGGTCCTAGGCCAAACAGTTATGTGGGGCCTGTAAAACATAATAATATATATAATTATATTCATAACCACCCCCTAAGACTTATTGCTATAGCAATTATTACCAACATCTTATGCATGCAGAGCCCAGGTTTATATATATCAATAGATAAAAATTGCCTAAATTCTTGTATGTGCAATTACCATAGAAAAAATTCAAGCATCCTTACTAGTCTCTATTCCTTGTTTTCTGTAAGCCAATTATTTGATCCTGTTTTCTTTTATATATAATTATCCAATTATATGCTGAATATATCCTCTTCAGGCTACATAAAATAGACAATGTTTCCCCATGCCTCCAACCCTCTCAATTTTGTATTTGTAGTGTCAACTATGAATTTTATGTAGCCCAATTAAGATTTTATAAAATATTATGAAACAAATAAAGTATCCACTATACAAAAGACATGAAATACAGGTTGGTATAAGTAAGTAATCTGTCCCTTTATATAAGTAGCATTACCCTATCTATTCTTGGCTTTTTAAATCATTTAATATTTTAATGTAGATTCATGTTTTTATAATTTTATCTAGCTGATTATCTTATAATATAAGCTATTCAGTGATTAAAATTTATTAAAGGACATTTTTTGTAAAATTTTGAAAAATGCAAAATTTTGGGTTGATAGTTGCTCTCATGATCATTCACATGGATCTATGAAAATAAATTTTGTGCTAAAAGTTATAAAACATCATTATATAAAAATTCATACAGCTTATTATTGTCAAATTATTCAATGAAAAATGCCAGCAAAAATTGCAGAGGGGCCCCCTTCCACCCCAGTTTGGATAGTATACTAATTTATTTTTTGTAATTACAGTGAAACTCTCTTATTATGAAATCCT
>JAUZNC010005462.1:6781-35505 GCA_034780395.1 Vannuccia rotundouncinata | reverse complement strand
ATAACTATAAAACTGTACATATAACTATAAAACTGTACATATAACTATAAAACTGTACATATAACTATAAAACTGTACATTTAAACTATAAAACTGTAAATTTAAACTATAAAATTGTACATTTAAACTATAAAACTGTAAATTTAAGCTATATTTATGTAATTTGACATTATTAAATCAAACACGTTTATGAATCGAATTCAATAGATTCTTTTCAAGAGGATAAGTTACAAGATTGAAGTACATATCAAATGACAATTTTATGAGTCAGGTAACTACGCATTTTCTAAAAGCTACCCGTCACTCAATGTATGACTGTTGACATTATCTTTATGCTGATTGCCAAACTGGTGTCCATCAAGAAGACTACCATAGGTGAACAGAATTCTTGCTGAAAATTTTTAACTGAAATAAAACGAAAATATAATTATTTTTGTTTACTTTACTTTTCTTTTATTTTCTTTTCTTTTCTTTTTACTTTATTTGATACATAGTTCTTATAATTTATTTGTTTTAAAAATCAATTACCCCAAAAATGATCTCTAAAAATTTATAAATATTCGATCCCACTAAACATCCCACCGCTATCACCAAATGTTGGCTGTGTGCCCGAGTGGAAAATATATTTATAATATTTAATTAATTTCTTTTTAATTAATTATTTCCCAAAAAAATAATTAATTAGTCAAATTTATTTAAAGAATAGAATATATTATAATTACGATCTTTCAATAACTTACAGAGCAATCCCAACGACAGGAAATCAACTTCGTTTTTAATAATCTCCGTAATGCGAATCTAATTCTGTAGCTCAAACGAACCTTAACGTTACGGGTTCAAAACTTTTCTGTCTTTGTTTCAACTTAAAAACAAAATTTAATATAATATTTTCAAATTCGAAAGTACTAATATTAAACCTTAACAAAATCTACTACAATAATCCAAAGAAAGTTTTGATAATTCCTCCCCAAAACTTATCCATAATCAACTATACCAATTCGTAGATATAATATCAATTTAATCCAACCGAGATATTTATCAAAAAATTGTTTGAAGGAATAAAAAAGGCATTTTGAAAAAATGGAGGTGCAAATTTAAAATTCTTCTTATATTCATAATTTTGTACTTGGTTGCAAGTTTACAGGTTTGTATTTATATGTAATATAAAGATGATTCAAAACTGTAAATTATGGAAAGTTAATACTAATTCAATATACCATTTCTTCTCTCCCAGAGTCCTTTAAAGTTTACTGGCGTAAACAGGGATTCGGATAAAGATAATAAATGCTAAAACTATTATAAATGTTATCCAAGAATGAGTAAACTCGTGTATAAATTTCAGTTCGTTAAAATTGTCACTAACTATTTATAAACTATTTTGGATTGGACTGGCAAGTGAATTAAGTGTAGTATACCTATCTCAGTGTTTTAAGTATTCATATTGCCAATAAAAAATGAATAAATAACTGGTGTGGCTGGACTGAGTTCAGCCAAATGTTTGTCAACCTTACACACGTCATCATGCCGTCCTACTCTACCCCTTCTTAACTCGGGTCAAAGATCAGTCCAATAAACTCTTCGAATTATTTCATATTGAGGTCAAAGCCAACTTCAAATTGGACCCTTCCTTGTGGTTGTAATTAATCACAGACATACGTAGGCATACGCAGGGGTATGACCACTTGAGATTCGTGATTAAAGTTTCAGAGGTTGGGTTACATTGTAAATGGGTGTTTGACTTCACGATGTCGAAATTTTCATTTAAAATAACATTCTTTCATTTTGTAACATATATTTTATAGTTTAACTAATTATAGAAATCCCTGTATTCATTCTTTGAAAATATTTAATATTTATTTATAAAATTGTTAGTTTACAATTAAATTTATTTGAAAACTAATTCTATTAAACTAGATATTAAATTTTTACAATTTTATTATTATTCAAAATCCAAGTTTTAAAATGTTTCACAGTTATGCACATTGCATATTCCATTAATAGACTCCTTATAAATATAGTTACTGACTTTTAAAATGTATTTTAAAAACGGTAACGACCAATATATACAATTTATAAAGTTTTATTAATTTTTGTTGGTGAAACAAATTATATTAATTAAATTTTCCCATTTTAAATTATACTATTTACGTGTGAAAGTAGAATTGATTTGTGGATATTCATTGTTAATAAATCTGAAATTCATTTTTAGAAATTACCAATTTGGGATTTTTTATTTTATAAACGCTCTCACTTAAAAATTGTCGACAACTTTTGTGATAGATCGAGGAGTATTTGTTTAAATTGAAATATATAACTTTAAGTCGTTACAAATTGTTATAATGCCAAAATGTTAGAAACACCACCTCAAACCACTGAAAGGTAATGTGGGTGTTTAATCGAGTTAGAAAATTGAAATAATTTTGTAAATGTATCTCCAAAACTATGTGAATTAAATAACAATCATAATGACTTCTGTCAAAATCCGTTTTAATATAAAAATTGTGTTTTTATTTTTAAATATTTAGAAAAAATAAAATCGAAACAATTATAAAAATTATTTTAACGAATGTCGTTTCAATTATTTTCCATTTTATCTTCAAATTATCTTTAACTTATTTAGTTATTCCGAAAGATTCAAAACCGTTTTATTAATTTATGGTAATAACAAGAAAAGAAATTCAAATCTGAAGTACATGTAGGCATATATTGTTTTAAAAGTAGATTTACACACTGAATACGGTCAAAGAAATATAATCAAATCATAAACATGAATGTATAATACATTGTACATTAAATGGAGATCGCATTGTTCAAATTAACGTCATTTCTTTACACTGGGAAAATACAAAACACCGCAAATTAACAATTGTACAAACATACAAACAAAAATGAAAGAGGAGGTGTTGTCATGCCGGTTGCATCTACTTCTTCTTCGGCGGTACGATCAGCACACTGACCGATGTGTGATGAAGGAGATACTCGCTCACGCTCCCCAGGATTGTCCGATTGAAGGCACTCAAACCGCGGCAGCCCATGACAACGATATCGATTTTAAATTCTTCCACAGCATGAGCGACCCCTTCGGAAGGTTTCCTTGACGAAACGATGTGGAACTCATTTCTGATCGACTTGTCCTGACACTCCTTCCGGTACACGTTCTCGAGCTCCTCGCCCTTGTGAAGGTTCTTGCTGATCTTCTCGCCCCAGTCCTCTGTGGGGAACTTGACACCGTGGAGGAAGGTGAGGGTGGGCAGGGTGGGTGGTTCAACGCAGTGGACGAACACCACGGTATCGCGGTCCTGGCGGATGTTCTCCAGATAGTACTCGAAAGCATTTGTGCTGTTCCCACTTCCATCGACTGGGAGAAGAACACGTCGTTCAGCAGCGGTCATTGTTACGGCAGAGATAGGGGAACTGTCAATTAGAAGATGTAATGTCGGTTGAACCTGACGAGGCAGCGCAGTCGTATTTATACCTCCGAATGGGTGTCAACTGTTATCTTCGTGAGCATACATTGGCTGTTAGAAACTGAGTAGAAGGTTGGTGGTCTAAGGAGCCAATCTCTACTCGACGTTTTGGGGGTGTGGTTTAGATTAGTAAAATTAATAAGGGTCACAGATTATTGTTCAACTTTATAATATTTATAATTTCATTGGTAAAGACAAAAAGGCCAATAATTACGATTAACGTTATTGTTGAAATAAATAATATGCTACCTTTTTTATTGTGTAATCAATAAATTAATTATAATGTGTGAATTTTATTGAAGTTTAAAAAGAGATAAACAAAAGAATTGATTAAAACTGGATAAAAACTAGATTAAAATGGTATGAAAACGGCATTCTGGATAAAAACTTCATTAAAACGGGATTAAAGCCTGAATAAAAACCAAGATTAAAACGTGATTAAAACTGAATTAAACTTGGATTAAAACGGGATTGAATGAAAAACCATTTATTAAAATAATTTTATAATGACGTAATGAATAGGTATAATAAATAACAATAATAATATTTGAAGCCATTAAGCTTCATGGGTATAGTATCCAATTATACAGGGGAACCCTGATTCAGGTTATCCTACAAAGGAATATATTAGGAATCTAATTTTATATCATTAATTAAAGTATTTGATACAAAAGTGCACTTAAATTATATATTGATTAAACTCATAAACACCCACACGTACATATCGATTGATTGAACTCATAAACACCCACACGTACATATCGATTGATTGAACTCATAAACACCCACACGTACATATCGATTTATTGAACTCATAAACACCCACACGTACATATCGATTGATTAAACTCATAAACACACACACGTACATATCGATTGATTAAACTCATAAACACCCACACGTACATATCGATTGATTAAACTCATAAACACCCACACGTACATATCGATTGATTGCATCTCATATACATATTAGTGCCGGTACATATACCGTGTTCTACATTATTATTATTATTTCTTGGCGTTTACCCTATTGTCCGTTTGCCAAATTATCAAAATCCTTTTTTACAACGGGTGTTTGTTGTGCTCTTAAAATAACAATTTGAAAAATGGACAGTGAGATTTGTTCTATAACTCACCCTTTACACTACATTCCATTTACGTTCTATAACGAACCCATACATAAGATAAACAAAAAAGAATTAATTAATTAACAACACTATTCTTATAATCCATTGCACGTCTCACATCTTCGAGGACAGAACACCTTATAGTTAACGCTTTCATCTAGCGATCAGGTTCCAAGTGTAAATTGCTGTAATGGAATAATTAATTGGGTGGAATTTAAGTTATCTTTATCGATTATCAGTTATTTATTTAGAAAATAAATTAATAACTAGACTAGAATGTGTCTATAGTTGCTCGAAATAAAAAATATATTTTAGTCACTTAATAATGAATCTGGACCGGGAATAAACAGTTTAGTTTGAATAAAGGTGTGAATAAAAAAACATATAAAAAATCGTATCGCTGTTAATTGTAAATACAAAAAATTTTCTATGATTTCACAATTTAGTAATTATTATGAAGTATGCTGGAAATTAAGATTGTTTTAAACAAAACCGATGTGAAATATTTTTATTTTTTTTAGAATTTGAAGTACGATATTTATCGATAAAAAAAATATACGAGTATTAAATAATTCAAAATATAAAATAAAATCACTACTTGTAATGCTTTATGAGTAGTATATAACAAATTACAACTAAATTGGCTGAATAAGAAACCTTATCAAGATTCCGAAATACTTGTTAGTATGAAAAATAAAACAGAAATAAATGAAACTTAAATTTTAAATAAAATAAAGAGTTTTAAATAAAAACTTTTCTTTTTAAAAGTGTGATTACAAAATTAGACTGTATAAAATACACACCAAAACTTTTCTACATCTGTTTATTACTCCAGTTCGTACACGCATATGTAAACACGTGAGTCAGTAAGCATTCCAAACGCATTTTATTATTCTTTATAGTATAACTACTTGCCAGCCACTCAAATATTGGGTCGAGGGGTACTATTCAGAGGAGACCTGTCACATACTGTTCAAATGTCAACATCTGCAAAATAGGACTGTGAACAGTCAGATTATAGTGCAGTTGTGTTTCCGTATAGCGTGCACAACTTTCTCGCTCTCTTTTTTCTAAAGATAAATAACGGTTCGAAGATTGATCATTCCGTAAATAAAAAAATATAATGATAAAGAATTTGTGAAATTTTCGTAAGATTCGTTTATAATGACTACAAAACAGACGAAATAGTTTTATGTTAAGTTTATATTATTCTAAATTAAAAGACTCTTATATAAAGGATGTTTTTATAACTTGTATACAAGCTGTAATGTTCAATAAACTAAAAACGATAAAAGTTATGTTTAAGAAAATCCAGCCTGGATTGTTAGAATTCGTGAGACACTAATTTATTACTGCCTATTGCAGCCATTCTACTGATCACGGTGTTTGCTGTCCTATGCATGTAGTGCATCGAATGACGATTCACCATTTCACAGGCATCACCAGCTATAAGTAAGCTAATTGACACAGTTTTATTTATATTCTGTTTTTTATTCGTCTCATCGAACGGAAAAAACATCTTTTAATATTATATTTGCGTCAAACCGAACGTTCCATTCTCTAGGCAAGGCGAAGATATACAAGCTATTCTGTATATTCAAGATAACATCTGCTGCAAATAAGAATCAGGCAGCAATAGAGGTTACTAATTTTGTTAAGCTTTTTGTATCCTTGTATGATTCAAATTGATCAATAATCGTTGGAATCTATCGATTATTGTTTACATTAAATAATTACATAAAAAATCTTTTGTTAAATAATATAAAAAATAAAACTTTTCTAAATAAAGAAATTTATTTAGTCTTAGTATACGAAAAGGTATATATGCCAATATCATTGTATATTGTCTGAAAAATAGAGTTTCCTCAAAATACTCATTTGATGTTTTTAATTCTGATAAATAAATTTAAAACAATTAAATGCGTCAATTCAATTTTCCTATACATCTTACATCACACTGGTGCAATAATTAGATAATTATTACATAATTTCATTTATGTTGAAACAGAATTGATTAAATGTGGAATTGTTTTTATAATCTAAATCACGTATTGACTTATAAATAATACGCGTCAAAAACATTTAGTTGTGATATTTTAAGCGAACAAAGCCGTGACTTTGGAACAATTCCAAAAAGCACGTTTAGATTGTATAAAACATTGTTTTTGTTGAGCGATAAAAATGTTTACTTGTAATATTAATACGTGGATATATAAATGACGAACTTCGTGACTTGATCTATAATGATTTAAATTGAGGAATTTCAGTTGAAAATTTCAATACAAGTCAGATATATATTCATTCTGTATAGCTAATGTTGGAAACAAAGAATTCTGCGGGTGTAATTCTATAAATAAGGCGAAAGGTTATTCATGAACTGAATAAAATAATAATTTAAATAAAACCTTTATTAAATATTTAAACACACACAAGAAATTATCTTTTATTTGTCAATTTGAATCAAATGACAGAAAATAATTGTCATATATTAATTATCATATATTAATTATTAATTGTAAATCATAACATCATAATCAATAAAAACTAAATAAATAAAAAATCTAAATGAAATATGAAATAAACTAAGAAAAAGTTTAATAAAAATTGACATTATCTATGTACCTATAAAATTTAATATTTTAGCCAAATGTTTCCGACAATAATTATCAATGAGAGGCAGGTAGAAAATTATTTTATTTAGACAATTTGAGTTATTAAAGTGAGCCGAATATTATTTAGTCAATACGATCATATTAGATATAGATAATATTTTAGCATTAATTCATTGAAGATCCTCTATAGTCCAATAAAATAAATAAGAAAAACTATTTCACAATTCACTATTTATTCATATTATTTTAAAATGTATAAAAATAAGAATTAAAACTACCTTTCAATAAAAACTCATGGTATAGGCTATTTAATATCTCCGTTTCCTTCTCAAAATGTATACCTATTGATATGTAATATTGCACTATATGTAATTATTTACCTAGTATACACTCTTGATGGCAATGATTGAAACATTCTACTTAAAAATTTTCATTGACGGATTTTTGGATTTAGCCTTTTGAGTTTAGACCCCCTCCCGCTTAATTGGTAGCTACGCCCTGCTTTATAAACGCTATACCAGTATTATATTTAACCTCAAAATACCGCACATCGTTACTTATAACTTCTAGAATGCCACAAAGAAATTTCTTTATAGGCGGTCATCAAAGGTACCCCATCTGCTCGCATACCTCTATAAAACTACACACAGATTATCTGCACTATAAACAGGAACAAAGACCCCAGTGTACGCTCGTTTGCATTTAATTAGCACTTTGACTACATTACAATGAGTGACATTAAAGCTTTCATAAAATCAATGAGGGTATTTTATCTAAAAATTGCATAACAGAACTGTGTACAGTTTTAGGGGGTGTGTATATAAAATAGTTGAATCACATGATCAATATTGTAATTCTGTAACAAACCTTAAAATACGCAGTAGGGGTGCCTGTTGAACGTAAATCAGAGCGTGTACAAGCCTGAGTTACTATGGGATGTGTATGTTGATACAATTTATCAGGGAATGTAGCAACTATAAAATCCAAACAATGAAGTGTATAAAATGTTCGGTATTGTATAAAAACAAATCTTTCAATTGACTTAGGATGAATAAACTGGTTTATTTTCTATATTGAGAATATTTTATAGTCGTAGATAATGAAATATGTTTTAAAATATCACCTTATTTGTTTCATAGAATATATATTTATGATTTGTTTACAATTTTATTTGAAAGAAAAGATTTTATATATGGCTTTTTATGTGAATGAATTGAAAGCAATTGAAAGCAAATCTTTTATAATCAACTAATTTAAATGGTAAAATTATTATTTTATTAGATACAAAACTTAAAGGTTGTCCAGCCATTGTCGTATAAAAATATTTAAAATTTACAATCTGGTAAATTATCCTTTTATTAATATTAATACATGTTTCGATTTTATATTCAATGAAAAAAAACAAAGAAGAAGTACAAACATGGAAGAAGGAGAAGATAATATTCTTTTGGGTATCCAAAATACAGATCCAAATGTTCATATCAGAAAATAATACTTTGATAATAATAATTAGGTTTCACTAAGTTAATCTCCAAGCAAACTGACTAATTATAATACATTTGTGTACATGGAAAAGTGATCTAATACTGAGATTCCATCAAGTAAATATATAAAAGCTGTTTTGTAAACATTCAATAAGTGTGATTGTTACAACCAGTTTCTAGAAACACAGTTTGCAAGTTTTTACACTGAAGAAAGTAAATCCAGAGGAGGTAATTAATTATTTCTTCGGAGGTGGCACTACTAACACACTAATGTTGGCGTGGTGCAGAAGATATTCACTCACACTTCCCAGAAAGGTTCTGTCAAAGGCGCCCAAACCTCTGCTCCCCATGACGACGATGTCTATTTTGAACTCCTTGACAGCGTGACACACGCCCTCTGAAGGCTTCCTGGAAGACACGATGTGGAACTCGTTTTTTATCGACTTGGCCTGACATTCAGCCCGAAACTTGTTCTCAAGTTCTTCGGCCTTCTCGAGATTCTTGTTGATCATTTGGCCCCAGTCCTCTGTCGGGAATTTCACTCCGTGTTTGAATGTGAGTGTCGGCAGAGTTGGAGGTTCGACACAGTGGACGAAGACAATAGTGTCCCGATCCTGACGAACGTTCTCGAGGTAGTAGTGGAAGGCATTGCTGCTGTTGTCGCTGCCATCGACGGGCAGAAGTACACGACGTTCAGAAGTCATAGTTTGAGGAGAAAGATAGAAGGTTAAGGAGTAGAGAGAGATGAAATCTTCAAAATAGCATAGAAATTGAAAATCTGTTTGCGTATTTATACACACCTTCTTTACTGATGTTTTTTTTCAGTGAGACTGGTTTTATTGGCTGTTTGGAAATTGGTACAATAATGCAGAGAGCATTCATACAGAGCCAATCACTTTGCACAGATCATCGGGGGTTGTAAACATTTGTTTAGTCAGTGAATAATTAGTGGGATCTCACGTTGTTGGGCAAAGTTTTAAATTATTTAGTTTATTTCAAATATACCCACAAAGATCGAATCATTTTGATATATTGTGTTTTGTTAATGACATGATAAAGCGGAACAATTAAGTGATTATAATATACCTAATTGTTTTATATAAATAGAGTGCAACAATTAATTAATTATCTGCGTTGTACAAACATTACATTAAAATAGACATATCGATCGAGGATCACTCTTTTCTGTCTCAATAGAGGAAAAACATTTTAATGCTTTCATCGAAAAATATCTAATTATTTAAAAATGATTTTAGCTGGTTATTTTTGTTTTATTTTATTTGAGGTTTTATTATACTATAAAATGTTACCTGTGCATCAATAAATGTTTAGAGAAATAAGCAAACTATATTTTCTTACTGAATTAAATTAGTAATTATACGAAAACCAATCGACAACAAAGAGATTTCATCCATTTTATTTCGAAGCTTAAACTACTAACTTTAATAATTTGAATTGAAAGCTCACCTACAAAGTTCGCAAAAATAATGTAAGTGTACATATAATGAATGCATAATTCAGACTGAGTGGGAATAGAAAAAATAATACAAAGTAATATCCAACTTTATTATCATTTCTTCCGCTTCCTCTGACGGAAATTATTCTATTTAATACAGTTATAAAAGGAAGTAAATATAATGAAATTAATGTTGTATCCATCTACAGTCTTGTTGAATTTCATAATAAAGGATAAATTATTAAAACTAAACAATTATTAAACAAATAAATAATTACAACTAAAATATTTCCCACTTGTGAAATAATGAATTTGTTTTATGTATTTATTTCGGGGTTTCATTTACAATTTCAAAAATGTATTATGATTGCTTTATTGTCCACAATTAAATGTTATTCTCGTTTCATCATCTCAGATCAATCGATTACATTTTAATATTACAAGTTGTCAAAAAACTGTCATCCTATCATTAGCTGTGTTTAATAATATTTCAGTGTTTCAAACTTTAGCCATCTTATATCATATGTGTCACATTTACTAATAATAAATTCCTTAGTTGTTCTTTTTTTATCTTATGAAATGTGAAATGAAATATATTTGTGTTCTATATTCGTTCGTTATATAAACTGCATCGCTGTGTTGTTAAAATTAGAGGTATGGCGAATATCTGCAAGGTATGTATGTATGTTACTTGCAAAGAAGTTAATGCATTTTTGGTTTTTATATCGATTCTGTGTGCAAAAATTGTTTACTTTTCATCTGTATATCTGATGGTATATGTGACTTTTGACATATTTGTATAGCTAGCTTTGTCCTTCAGAAATCATCAAGGTAACGAATAATATTGAACAATAAAAAATAATTGAGGAAGAAAACCATTGAAATATGAATTTGTAGTTTTAAAATAGTTACTTTGAGTAGGTAACATTTATTCACCCCAAAGTCATTTACACGCCATAGTAATTAAATGTTTTATAAACTTTTAGATAAATTTAAAATCAATAAAATAACGAACATTGATCCAGATTGAATATCCTAAATATTTATAACTTTATACGAAGAAAATAAAAGTTTTAATAATATTAATGGATATTAATTAAAATGTTTTTTAAGCTAATCTATGTCCAAAAATTATTCAAGTTAATATTATAAATTTGGCGGATTATAATTGTGTCACAAATATAACATTACGCTTAATTATCACATTATTTTATGTGAATAAAAAGAATTTGTTACCGAAATGGGCATTGAAATATACATTCATTATTTATTTTCAAATTACAACATGATATATATATAATATTTATTTACGCAAATATGTTAAATACATTCATTATTTGTAGTAAAATTAATTCAACCTGTTACTTAAAATCAACAAACGATTTAATAAAAAATATAAACACGAAAACTGTCATAAGTGTAAATATAAACAAATACAAAACAGTTAGTGCAGAACTCACAACTCACAACAAACTATTTGCTATAATATCTCCACTGCTCAAAAGATATACCAGAAATTTGTAAGTTATAAGCCATTTTCAATGTCAATACGTCCCGACCAAAGGTCCTACTTCTGTGGAGGAACAATAAGAACACTGACATTGGCGTGGTGAAGAATGTACTCGCTCACACTGCCCAGAAAAGCACGATCAAATGCCCCCAAACCTCGACTCCCCATGACGACAATATCGGCCTTGAACTCCTTGACAGCATGAGACACGCCCTCCGAAGGCTTCCTGGAAGACACGATGTGGAACTCGTTCTTTATCGACTTGGTCTGACACTCTGCCCGAAACTTGTTCTCAAGTTCTTCGCCTTTCTCCAAATTCCTTTTGATCATGGCACCCCAGTCCTCGGTCGGGAATTTAACTCCATGTTTGAATGTGAGTGTCGGCAGAGTTGGAGGTTCGATGCAGTGGACGAAGACAACGGTGTCACGATTCTGACGAATGTTATCCAGGTAGTATTCGAATGACTTGACACTGTTTTCGCTGCCATCAACCGGCAAAAGAACACGACGCTCAGTAGTCATTATCAAGCTTGCGGACGTATGACTTGTGAACTCTATTGATTGCCTTTATATATTGTGTTGAGAACTTACCGTCTGATAAATACATACTTTCAAAACTCAGGACAATGCCACTTATTTGTGCCTGGATGAAGGTTATAAAAAGCCTGTCACGACGTAGTCTGTTTATTACAAATTTAAGTGCCTTCTAAATAGAAATTACCGCCTCACTACTTACTGTATGTACTGCAGGTTGCTACTGGCTTATCTCTGAACGTGTTGCAGCAAGCTGTAGTTTTGTAACCATAATGCTTTCAATGGCTACTGTTCTAAAATACAGTTCAAGTGAACGGTAAACTTTGCTTTTTCTCTTTTGACAAAGCGATATACTTTTAGGTTGAAATACAGATATGGGTGTGCGTGTATGTGGATTATGTAAAAGTTATAAATATAAACTAAGTTTTAGTCATTAAAACATGCTCAATCAATAATAAATCGTAGTCACTGGATTCTTATCAAGAAATAAATGGTTGGTTATAACAGTTTGTACTGTACTGTTGATACTTACATAAATCAATATTTATATCGTATGACATGTTATGATTAAGAGAGTAGTGCAAAATGT
This sequence comes from Vannuccia rotundouncinata, assembly GCA_034780395.1. Classification (NCBI taxonomy): domain Eukaryota; kingdom Metazoa; phylum Platyhelminthes; order Proseriata; family Coelogynoporidae; genus Vannuccia; species Vannuccia rotundouncinata. Next base: position 22,723 of record JAUZNC010005462.1, on the reverse strand, counting down.
ATTTATATCTTATTTTAATAAGTGAAATAAATATTTTTCTATATTCTAATTTATTCTAATTTTGTTTAATTTTCATTTTCATTTAAATCTTCTAAATATACGTCCCAATCTCTTCTTTGGAAGCTCCCATTAACCTCGTTAAACATATTTTTTGACTAACTGAAAAAAGACTTTAATTAAAAAATATCACGTTCAGATTACATTCAATATGACAAAAAATGTTGATAACAGTTTGGACAATTCCTTGTAGATTATAATGCATACTCGCATCAATTATCTTAATGACACAGGTAATGTAACTTATTTGGCATTCTGAAAAGAGAATGAATGAAGGATTTGTTTTGTAGAATGCCAAGACGAAGAAGGGAAACATATACTTAAGCCACTAACAATTATTGTCTCTCAAACTTGATAATTTATCGAACTCGATGAACCATTTCTATACTGTAGGTACATGTGGTTAATTTCATGAACTATCGATTAGCCTAAATATAGATCTTATCACCCCCTCTCTCCATTTTGTAGAGCGAACCTCGAAAATTCGGTGCATTGTTTTATATAAAACTAAATGTTTGTTAATAATACGTAAACTTACAGAGTAAACTTACAGAGTAAACTTACAGAGTAAAGGCAAATGAATCAGGACAATACTTTAAGCAAAATCCACTATTTAATGAAATATAAGAAAAGTTATAGGTGTATAGTAGAATTGTAGAAAAGGATGTTAATATAACTAACTATTCATTGGAAAACAATCGATATAAGTTATATGATTCGATGCAACTGATTAATACACAACATCTGATCAAGAAAAGAGATATTTCGGTCTTCAGTGATGTTTGTTTAAAATATATTCTGATATTGGAGCTATATTTGGAATCATAAAATAAAAAATGAACTACAATATAGTAACTGCTTAATTTCCGGAATATAACTCATCAAAATTCGAATCTACATAAATGTACATTTTATTCTAGGTCGGACGATTTCACTAATTGTAAGAATATTCCATTCTCACAATAAATTTATGCTTATGTATTAAATATGTTTTAAAATATTACAATTCTAATACATAAAATGAAAATAATTGTGTTAAAACTCTCATCTTTTCAAACTATTTTCATATTCTTAAATTATTATTTGCAACTAAATATTTGACCAGAAGTTTAGTTACCGATTATAATATATATAATGACCTTCTATTATATCCTTGAAATAATTTGACAGTAACGAAAATTTTAATCCCCAGAGCTATTCAGAAAAGTTTCTGTTCAGTGAAAATAGGTTACTTGAAGTTGAGGCATTCATTAAATATCGTTGAATCGCTACGCGTTACTTATATAGGTATCTTCATCCATACTTATTACACAAAAATGTTTCAAAATAGAAATTAATTAGAAACTTGAATATGACATATTAAACCAACTTTTTCATTTGATAAATCAAGTTCAATACAATTCACATTCAATATAAATAATCTTTTAAACATTAGACGACTCTCATTGAGAAAGATATTGCAACTGGCCAAAATAAATACTTTCTTCGTCTTAACTTTGAGATTATTGATTAAATAATGCTTTTCTGGTAAGAGGCATATCAAACTTATTTCTTGATTGGCATTGGCAAATATTTTAAACTGTCATTTTTAATTAATAGAAACAAGATGCTAAATACTCAGATAATGTAATATTTAATTATTTGAAAAATTTGTGATTTTTTAAAGTTATTAAAACTAAATGCTGAACAATTATAGCGTGCTTTGATAAACATCTAAATTATCTGAAGTTTGATCAAACTTTGTTAAATAATAAAAAATCTAAAACTTTTTGTGGCTATTTTAAGTATATTTCTCAAAGATAATTATGCGTCTTCCATTAATTTAATTTTATCATGCATTTTTGATCAATTCAATTTTTTATCACGCAATTGACGGAAATGATAATTTAGGATATGTCTGCCATGTTTATTGAAGCACACCAACAACTCCATATTCGCAGCTGAAAACGGAAAAGCATATTTTTGTTTTGTAATCTAAATTTTTTAATTAATAACATTTTTCCAAATGATTGATTTTTATGTTCAAACGAGCAGTTCAAACTTAGAAATGATTTCTACTCCGATTAATTATAATCCTTTTAGGAAACGAAAATCGTAAGGGGGTACATAGATCAGTTATTACATTTATATGAAGAATAATAACATTGTCAAACAGTTCATTTATTGTGATATTGATTCACGATTAGGTTCTGTAATATTTAAAATTAGAAAACAGTTAATTTATTTGATCGATAAACTGATATTTACTTTTCTATTTTCCAATGAGAGCTAACAAAAATAGTATGCAAATTTTGTGATACATTTATTGTTTAGTGATTATTTAATTTAATCTGATACGAATATAAAAATATCTGGTAAATTCCTTAATACATAATATAAACATCCACAGTTTCTGGTAAGTTAATAGTAACTATTTTAGTTTTCCGGAGCTTTGATATTTTTTGCGTGAAAGTAAATGTGTAGTTATTTCAATAATCATATCTTATTAATCGTTTTATGATTTGTGGGTATAAAAATATGAGATAACGAATCAATTATTTATTTATATATCAATATCAAAAACAATTTAAATTTAAATTATAGATATTGTATATCGATTCTTTGTTTAACCTAAAAAAATATAGATCCCGCAAATATTACGGATATGTCGTAGATAAAAGATAGCTAAATCTCGGAGGCCTGAGGTCTTGGATCATTTATATGTATTAAAATTGTATTCAAATAATTCCCGGAAATTGGTTTTAATCATTTTATAAAATATATGTTGCGGATTCCAAATAAATACCGGAATTGTTTAAATTATAATTAAATATTAAAAGAAATCTTTTTTCCATTTTCTCGTTTTCCAAATATTATGATTTCGGGATTAACTTGGCGAAAGAAATCAAAGAAGTTCTGAAACCACAAATGAAACGCCAGATTTAAACAATTTAGACAATCTCGATGAAGTTTGGGCCATGAGATTTTTTGGGACTTTTCCGAGGTGTTAGTTGGGACGTATATCTACCATATTAATCAATTGTCAAACCTTTGTTAGCAGATTGTCCACATTTTCAATATTTTTTTTGCAGAATGGCTGGACTATAACACTTCCATAAAGGATAAACATATTTAGAAATTAAGTTAACCAACTTTAATTGATCTTAAATTAAAGGAATTCAATATCAGCACCGCTTAATCCAAATTTATTATCAGTTTCATAGAATTTATAGAAGTCCTCAGACACATAGCTTGCCATATATTTCTAAGGATATCTCCACTAGCCGCTCAAGTTAAAACAAAATCATTTTAATTTAATTCTTTAATCATTTTAAAGAATGTTGAATTTGGAACGATTTCTGGAAATGTTTTTTTATTAATTCCTTTTTATATCTCGAATTTTTTTAATAATTAATCTTGATGTAAATAATATCCTTTAAAGATGTGACAGTTATTGAACATTTGGGAAAGTTAAATTGTGTTTCTTTTAGGTGATAAGTAATCAGTTATGCTCCCACAATTCTTATTTTACAATCAAATAAACGAAAAAGTTAGAAAAAGAAAATTTTGTCAAAAAGATGGAGATTTTAATTGTTGATTATTATTTTGTTGGTTTCCAAATTCGATGTAATTACACCCTTCATATTGTTTTTATTAATGCATTTTCAAGAGGTATAATTTATAATCCTTATTAACATACAAATCTAAAATTGTGGTTCAAAATAGAATTAAAAAAAGTTTTTATTAAATTTTCTAAAATATTTAATTACGCTAATCCTAAAAATTTCTCAATGAATCGGAAAAGGATGTCAGCAAAAACATAAAATTTATTTAAATATGTTCAAAAGTATTTTAAAATGTTTAATATAAAGAAATAATTTTTGTATCTAAAAATCTTTAAAAATCAATTATAAAATATACTCGATATTAAAAATAGAATTTTATAATTGTATACAGTCCTATTGAAATAAAATTCCCTGTCTTCTGCAATTTATTTAAAGGTATTATAAATTATACTTTATTGGAATATAAAGAGTAAAATATTGAGATATCATTAGCTACAATAATATAAATTGATAAAAGTATATTTTGTAATTTAGATAAACTATTTTACAGTAACCGATTGATGGAATTTCTAATTAAAATTCAATAAATATAATACAACAATATTCTATATCAATTAATTATACCTATACTGGAAACACGTTTAACAAAAAGAAAATCCATTTTAGAATGTAATAATGAACTATATAAATAGTTTCAATATTTGAATATTTTCAATAAAATAGAATATATTTGCAAGTTAGTGAAAGAAAATAAGGAAAAAACTTTCTGTGATAAATTTCTTTTTTCTTCTTTTTTGACTTCTCAATAATTTTGTTATTAAAAAATTAATACATAAACAATAAAAAATTGTTTCAATATTTTCAAAATAATTGACAAAATAGTTGTTTATAGATATAGAATATATTAGATTGTCGGATTGTAGAATTAGCGAAATATTTCAAACTTTCAAACTTTCTATAATAAAATATCTGTGATTTAAAATATGCATATTATTAATTGATTAATCCTTCAAACCTACATAATCACACGTCATATCTTTAATCATTATATTTAATTGAGAAAACATCATGTCTGCAACTTCAAATAACATTTGCCTTTTTTGTGCGACTATTTGGTTGCTGTGTCAGATAATTAGCTGTCGTCCAAAGTGGAGAATTCTTGATGGAGCTGTGGCAGAACCGCATGAATTTCCCTCGATTGTTGCTATATCAAACTATGAGTATGGGTTGTTTTGTGGTGGAACTTTATTGAATAAAAGGGTTGTGCTTACTGCGGCCCATTGTGTTGACGATTCGAGGAATTTTAGCAGTAGCAAGCTAGAATGGGAAAGGCTTACTGTACACGTGGGGATGCATTCTGTTAAAGTAGGTTCTTATTTGTTTATTAATATCGTATTAATTATCTCTAATTTTGAACAACTGATCAAATGTTTATTGTTTGCTTTTGAAAGTAGGAAGTTAATTTACTTTAGCTTGTTTATATTCTGCAATATTAGTTTGACGATATATCATTTACTTTAGAACTACAAAGTAGAACTCAGTTCAATAGGTATAAGCTTATAAGTATTAATTTTCTTATCATATATTAATTAGACTTGTTACTATTGTATCTTAGGTGGGTCTAAGGTCAAAGAAGGATTACTATCAGGTGTCAAAAATGGTGCTCCACGAGAACTATAACGATTCCACGTCGAATTCCCAGGATATCGCACTCCTGTTCCTCAACCGAGATGTGGCGGAGTCCTGCTTTGTTCAGTTCGTACGACTCCCCAGCAAGAATATGACGTACCCCCCTTATCCATATACAGTTCAACTTGCAGGATGGGGAGCCCACAGAAATAAATTTAGATTTCAGCTCAAAAGGAGGTCAAGAGTTCTTCGAAAATCGAAAATTACTGTTCGTTCGATTTTATTTATTTACTATATAATGCACTGTATATTAGAATATAATCAGCTATTGATAATTATAGAATTAATCTAAATTTAGAATCCCAAAGATCGAAGCTCCAACAATTGGTACTGAACCGGTATGATTAATTTCTCCATTTCTTGGTTGTTTCAGGTTTTCGACCGTACTTGTCCTGCATATGCTGCACAATCTGCCAAGTATTTCTTGTGTATGTCCGTGACCAAGTTTTACCAAAGAGTCTTTTGTGATGGTGATTCAGGAGGGCCTGTTTTCCTCAGGGACCCAGTTACGAAGGCCCACATTCAAATAGGAGTTATTGTTGTGGGCCATGTGAGGTGTCGTAATAACGCTCCGGTCCACGCGATGAGGGTGTCGCAATTTCTAGATTGGATTCATTTAAATACACGTCGCTTAATGAAGTCGTGAAATTTTACTTTTTAAGTGTGAATATAAATAGAAATATAATTGTAAGTGTCATATATAAATAGCTTAGAATTAAGACATTTCAGTTTTCATATTTCTTTCAACGATTTTTGCACATTTCAATAATTGATTTGAATTAAGTAGATGTATACAATTAGCTTTCGCACAATTATTTCAAAAGATAATGTAATCAAAACATGGAATAATTTTAAAAGTGTATTTATATAAGCTATAATATAATTTGTGTTTTTTAATTTGTTCGACTTACTTCGTTCGATTACCAACCGGAATTACTTCCTATGTTTTATGGTTACTATATTTCCAACTCTAGAATGAAAGGATGATATTATGGAAGTCAGTAACCCCCCCCCCCCTCTTCTTCCTGTCTATATACTCGTCCCCTATCTACTGTCAACCTGGTATAATGTTTTGTAGAGCTTCAGGTGTCAGTCGAGACATTTTGACTGACCCTTTTTGCGTGTGGAAAGACTTAGTGGGGTTAAAAGTATTATTTCCGGTAAATTAATTAGCAAAATGTAATTATTTTAATTATCGATTTATGATAACACTAATTTATATTATCTTTAGTTTAACACTTCTACTACTGACTAATATTTCAGTAGTATAGTATATATATTTAATTAAAATACGATTTTAATAACAAAATCGTTCATTGGTGTCTTTGTTTCTAGCGCTTCAACCAATAAAAACAAGCTTTTAGTCCACAATTAAAGATAGTAAACTTTTTATTTTAATTTGGCAAAGTAACAGAGACATCAAATAATAAATTATAGTCGTAATTTTCGACAAAAGTATTTCCAATATTTTAAATACTTAATTTCTGAAACTCAGGCATTATGAGCGAAGAACGTCGTGTGCTTTTGCCAGTCGATGGGAGTGACAACAGTAGCAATGCCTTCCACTACTACATTGACAACGTTCGTCAGGAACGTGACATCGTCGTGTTTGTCCACTGTGTGGAACCACCAACTCTGCCCAGCCTCACATTCAAAACTGGCGTCAAATTCCCCACCGAAGACTGGGCCGCGATGATCAACAAGAATCTCAAACGTGGCGAGGAACTCGAAAACAAGTATCGGAAGGACTGTCAGGACCGGTCGATAAAGAACGAGTTCCACATCGTGTCTGCTCGGAAACCTTCAGAGGGCGTGTGCCATGCTGTCAAGGAGTTCAAGATTGACATCGTCGTCATGGGGAGCAGAGGTTTGGGGGCCTTTGATCGCACCTTCCTGGGGAGTGTGAGCGAGTATCTTGTGCATAATGCTAATGTAAGTTGTCTTATAGTTCCGCCCAAAGTCTAATAATGGTCAACAATTCATACGGAATCTATTTAAGTTACGGTAGCAGAACTCCCAATTATTGTTACTTTATGTAGAAAGTTAGATCTTGTGAAGGCTTATTGCTAGATCAATTCGACAGACCTTTTAATGTAATAGCCTTAGATTTGATGTCTGACCTTCATCCCCATATTATACAGTGTAATAATTAATTTTATTTATATCCTTACATGCAATTATAGTAGTTCTGTTCTGTTGTGCTATTTTTATAACTCAGCTTTTGTGGATTGAGATTTCTTCTTCAGATTTTGTTAAAATTAAATTCTTTTGTTCAAAAGTACTTCTTAATTAAATCAATATTTTATCTGTGATTCAGTTCGTGTTAGTTCATAAATTGATTTTCTGCATATCTATGAATATAAAATAATCCCAATTCTCGTATAGTTAAGCTAATTAAAACAGAAAATCAATACCTATGCTTTGCTTATATGACCCAATTTAGCGTCGACGTAAATGTGCGCGCATGAAGATTGAGTTCCCAATTTGATGCATATAAAGGGGAGTATAATATAGTTTCTCGATTCCGTCGCGTCAGCGCCCAAACCCCTACTCCCTTTCTAGTAAATCGATAGAGCGGTTGTCTTTGTCCTCCTTATAAGTAAAAGAAACATGAATCTAGCAAAGTCCTTCTTTATTTGGTTCTCTGTTACACCTTGGGTGTCTTTTGCACTATTAGAAATGGGGTTGATGACACATCGTATTGCGTAATACTTCTCATCGATTTTCTTATTGAGTTAACTTGTTATAGAGAATTCGGAAACTTGTTTTTTGGAAAAGAATTGCATTAAAGTATTATATTTATTTTACGGGGTTCTCTATTAATATATTTTTGAATAAATCAAATTATTGAAAGAAAAAATAATTAATTAGTGCGCTTTTAAGTAAGCGAATTTAGGAAAAAAAAGCGAAATATGAATCTTTTTTGATATAGGTGATCTAAGGCATATTTATATTAATCAAAAAGGCCGATTGCTGTCAAAGGGAAATTGTTGTGATAGTTCAAACTGAGATGCACGTACATATGGTTGTGTTTTTATAAATATTTGAATGTGCAAAATGATGAAATATTTTGAACAAATATTGTGAAAATGAAGATATGATCTATTATGCGCCTATTATGATCTAATATTTTATTTCATAGTGTATATAATAAATACTGTTGATTACTTTCATATCCAGCAAACAATTAGTGACGTTATAGACGTTAGATTAAAAGTTTGTATATTATACATTCTGAAAATTTAAAATGTGGAATTAAAAGTCATATTCCTGACGTGTTCTAAACGTCAAAAATACGACTTCTTGACAACGACATGATTCAGACGTCATAAAAGCTCTTATGACCGACACAACCTTATACAACGTCAGGCAACGTCGCTTTAATTTGACACCTTCTTGTTTGCTGTGGGTATACAATAAATTGATTAATTTCGCATGGAAACATCTGATTATTTATATAAATATATCCTCGCGAGTTTAGATCCTATAACATATAGACAGCAATGCTGCTTAAGGATAATACCTATATTTTAATTACAACATATACCTACTCGACTGAAAATGGATTTTTGTGAACGAATGGAACCTTTTAATGATTTGAATAGTTTCATTTCAAATTAATTATTCGATTATTTAACACATTTTTGGAATGTTATATAATTTTATAATAATAGTATATAGCATATAAAATATAGACATAATAAAAAATATATGTCCACCATATACCAATGAATAATTATTTATAATAAAAAATCAGATACTTTATACCTATAGATGTAGGTATATTTACAGCAATTTCAAATAAATAACTCATTCTTACAAAAAATAATTAAATTGCCAAAACTGTAAGCTACTTATATATCATTGACTTATATACTATTTATCTAGACCGGAAAACTGATCAAAAAACGTCCAGAGCGCATTTAAATTATATACGAGGAAATTTAATCAATATTAATCGATTAATCAAACGAAAATTATTATACTCAGTAACTATTACTCGGATTGCCTTTTAAAGGAAATAAAATATCATTTTACAGTAAAATGAATTTAATGTTATGTTTTATGTATTCTTCAAACAAATTTTATTTATTGTATAAATTATTATTTATTAGAAAAATATTTTTATTGTTTAAATTTAATTAATTTTATAAGAAGTTGTCTTTGACCATTAATTTATATTGATTATTGATATATATACATATTCCTCTGCGGACGTTTATTACTATTGAATATTGGTCAGTTTGGTCATATTTCTAGATAAATAAAATATAAGTCATTAATGGTATATATACATATATATAATAATTTTTATAATATATAGATATATAATTACAAAAATTGAAGGATAATTACAAAATAATATTAAGTTATTGTATATAGTAGTTTTTGCAACTATAAATACAATTTTTTTTCAGAAATATGGAACATTTTATCTTAACGATATTTTTGACCATTTTGAATACTCCACTTAAATGCATGCATATATACATGTAACGCAACGTATTAAACGGGAAGTAAAACAGCTATAAGCCCCTATAGCTCTCCCCGTTCGATCACGTAAACACTCCAGCTAGACCGCTTGATGAAACACTCCTACACACCCTCAGAGTACATAACACATTATTGGACAGCCCCTATAAGCTAATATTGTCTAAGTTTATAGTTATAAAATTTAGTAATTTCAAAGATATAATATTGTTGAGATAGTGAGCCACTATATTTTCTATTATTTTAGAAATATTGTAGTTAAAACTTATATATATATATATATTAATTCTACTAATTATATAGAATTAATTACAAAATTAAATTATTAAATTTATATTTATGTAATCAATATATTTAATTTGTTTTATATTAATTTTTTTTAGAAACAAAATATAATATATTATGAACTATATGTCCTGACATCTTTTAAAAATTTTCTAAAAATCAATCCATTTGTAGAATAATCTTTTTAGAATAATATTATTCGCTTTACATTTCGTTAGAAGTGGTGGTGAGGTGTTAAAATGATAAAACTAATGTTATAATATATTGTTAATTTTTTAACAATCCCTTATAAGAAACAGTTGATAGCGATTTTGACATTTTGTTTTACTATTTCACGTTACGTTATAATTAAAAAGCAATTTTCAAAATATAGCGTCACTAGCAACATAAATGGCTGACGATGATTTACCAAGACGTTCTCATAGTCGTGGAAGGAGATTGCCTTCGTTAAACGACCAAACTGGATCACCAAATATTGAAAATCAAGGTATGATACATTTGTGCAATCAATATGTCATAAAATATATAAACTCATTAATGAAACAATGTTTTCAAAAATTGTACTTATTGCAATCACTCTGAATATCTGCTTTGAATTATAACATCTAATCTAACACCCCATTTTTTGTTTTTAAACACATTTTGGTAATAATCATATTATTTTTTTATTCAATTTGTTAGATTTTTTATTTGGAAGTGTCTCCAGTTATACTCTGCAGTATTTATATAATTATAGGTATACCCATTAATATTGTAATAACATTTTCTAGATTAGCAAACTTTATTAAATTATGCCTAAAATAAAAATAGACGAAATGGACAATCTGCCCATAATTTTACTAATAGAGGTGTAAGGTATACCAGATCAGTCAATATGCTAAATCTTTGCACAAGTAGGTTCATTACATTTTTATACATATTATGAGTCTGTAATAATATATTATATTTTAACAATACATTTTTTTAAAAATGGTTTATTTAAGTCAATTTAATTTATTTTAATCAGTTTGCTATTGATTTACTCATTTTTATTTTGGACACTGTCTTACTTGTAAAGATAGTAATATGCCAATCTGGAAAGGTTAATTATAATATGCATGGTACTTTTATAATAAAAAAATGTTATGTAATAAACTATTATACTTATGTAATAAAGATTATTATAATTCAACTAAAAAAATGAAATATGCTATATTTATACAATATTAACAATAAATAAATATAAAATATTATTCTACATATTTAACAATTATTATCTTTTAAAACAAATAATTTTCTATAATAAATATGGTCCATAGAATAAGGTCTGACTGATGCAGCCAAGTAACTTTAAAAAACATAAGGGCAAATGAACTTTATGTGCCAAAAAATGTAGTTTTTTATTTTAAAGTTTAAAATTCTTTAAAAAATGTGGCATTTTTGACAGTGGCCAATCCAGTTTGCAAACCACTGCTACAGGCTTGTGAATGCAATATAAATATAATTTAACACCAATATAAGGCATGTATAGACTCCTCTATTTTCATCCTTTAAAGATTTATTTGAGGGAGGGGGTCCTAAAGACCCATGCCCACCCCACACTGGACAAATTGTACACCTAATTGGTTATGCTTGTGCTTAATCTATTAAATAAAATTAGCTATATGCAAAAATAACAAAAGTTCTATTAAATCATAAAGTCGGTTTGAAATTAATTTTGTGCCTAATTTATTTCAATAGTAGCACCTATCTCAATACCTATTAACCCTATCCATGCCAGTTTTTTAGTGGCAATTCAAATTTATATTTAAATAAATATATATTTTTTTAATTTGAAAAAAAGAACTTTTTTTCTTAAATAATTTAAAATTTTGATGTGGATTTATGTTCATTACAATTTTATCTGATTGATTATCACATAATATAATATATACAGTAATTTAAATTTAGATAAAAGCCATTTTTAAACAAATTGTCAATAAATGGTAAATTTGTTGTAATTTTGATGGAACTGTTCTCATAATCATTCTCATGGGTCTACAAAATTACAATTTTTGCTAAAAGTTATAAAAATGTGAGCAAAAATAGTGGTATGTATAGGGTTAATATATAAATCTCCAAAATATGAGTCATTTCTGTTAGTATGTACCAAACAACAAATTTATTTGTATATTAAAAAAAATATTTTTAGATGTTTTATATACATTTAGTATTGTTTTGTTAATTACCCATACTATGTAGTAGGTATAGCCAGTATGTAAATAGTTTATGAAGCTAATTTGATAATTTTTTAAAATGTAATATGATTTTGTATAATAATAATATAAAAAAGCTTTATTATTCCTATACTAAATATTTTTTGTTAAATTTTTATAATAAAGATTATAAAAAAATACTTGTATGTTTTTAATCTAATATATTGTACATTTTGTACATAATTTCCATAAACATGTATTATTATGATATTTATTAACAACATTTGAACTAATTGTTGCTTTCAGAGTGTCTATCAAAAATAATAGATATATCAGTATTTTATTTCATTTAAAAAAGAGCATCTACATTTTTATAAACATATCTTTTGGCACCTATCAAAAGCTGTGCCCCCCCTCCTGATAAAAAGTATTCTACATTTTCTAAATTAGTGAAAGCAGCTACGTCCATTTACCATAGAAATGCAGATGTCAGACCCATCAGTCTCATGAAAGCATATTAAAGTCTCCAATAATGTAAATAGTAAATAAAAAAACTTCGAAAATTAAGATTTAATTCATAAATTCCCCTAATTATTATTAATTCTATTGATACTCTATTTTTCCACAATGTTTAAAAGAGTGTCACCACATGTCTGCAATATATGCATTCTACTTAATCTCTGACAAAGCTAATATTTCTTTCTGAAGACACATAAACTCATGAAATTTGGTTAGATTAGATGATTTTAAATAAATACTTTAATATTATTTGTTTAAATTATTTCAGAAAATTATCAAATTAATAAATTTAAATTACTAAACTTTACTATAATTTTATTTGAGATTTTAATTTACACTAGCTCCTGTCAATCTTCTATGATCTCTTCTTCAATCTTCTAAATCCCCTTTCTCCAGATTCATCTGTAACTTTATTTCAGCACCTACAACACTTACAAGTTAGACTTGAAATATTCCCAAATTTTAATTTGATTTTTCTTTCAAAAGTATTTTGTGATGAAGAGTTACAATAGTTACAAAATATAGTTACTTATTAAAACTAACAATATGTATACCTATGTACAATTATTAGTAAATTTAATAAAGGTATTATCACTACTATTTTCCCATACACTCAAGCTAAATGAGATAATAATGTATTTGAATATTTGATGATATAATAATACGAACATAATAGCATAATAATATTATAATCGAAATACTTTATAAATATATGAATTTTTACTATATTACTAAATAAAGTAATATATCCAAAAAGATTGTATAGAATAAATAAGTTTGGAAATCTAAAAGTATGATCAACAAATTTATAAATTATATCTACAAGATTGTTTACCATAACTACTGAATAATATATGAAATTTGCATGTTTGGTATCCATTCTACAATGTATTTTCAAGAATAAATAGCCTGACACAGCCATAACTTTTGAATGAATAATGCAATTAAATGTAAAGAATTTTTGTATTCCTAAAATTATATAAGCTTTTGAATTATAAATATATAAATATAAACCATGTAGGTGTTGGAGATGAATATAGAGGGGCCTGGCAATGCAGAAATTTAACTTTATGCATCAATTTCTGATAGACAGTGTGTGTTAATTTGTATACTCATAGTCTGACTTTGATTTATTATAACAATTTGAATACACAATATATCATAATTAAATATGGAGCTTTTATAATGTCACATTAATGAGAGGGTGGGGTGATAATTTTATGATAATAATAAATTTTATACATGTATATTAATAATGTATAAGCTTTTTTCAAAATCATTGAATTTATTTTAAAATTGGGAGTAAAAAAGAATGTTTGATGTAAAAAAATTGAAAAGGCAGCATAGTGGCGAATTTCTTCAAAAATACTTTTTTCTTTTAAAAAAGCCTTTAGTAGGTATATCTTAAATGTGGAAATATGCAACTTTGAACTATAATCACAATATACACACTCATTATGAAACGTTCATGAAATAACACGAAAAATACAGTTCAAAATAGAAATTCTCCATTCCTCTCTATGATCTTCTGGTAGTGTTGCCTTTTATAGAAAACAATATCGTATTTCCCATTTCTCCAGTTCTAAAACCTGAAGTAATACTCTGTTTTAATTGTTATCCTAACAATTTTCGAAAGTTGGTGTATTTTTGGGTGAGTTCATTCATGGTCTCACATTTTGTTGTGGTGAATGATGTTAAGAATACAGGAATTTCTTATCAATGAGGACACATGGACAGTTGCTATTTTGTAATGAATTGTAGCCAATGATATGGCGTTCTTCATCTGTTGTAACCTCCAGCACCGTAATATTAGCAATACAGAGTTAAATGGATTAAATCAAATAGATGTTATATTCATACAGAAGGTAAAACTGGTTTCTACAATCTCATTAAAACTTATTGAATTGTAATTTTCAGTTGTAATAATAAGTCAACAAGGATGACACTAGTTCACAGTTAAAATTAATGTTTTATATTTCGGACCTTTTTTAAAATGCTGCTAAAAAAGTGAACATAAATTGTACAATGCATAATTTTAACTTTATTTTAACGCTTTGGATTATTAAATACATCATTATGTTAAACATCAGAATATGCAATTCAAATATATTTAGAAGAATTTGTGAATTATATTCTGAAGGTTTTGCTCTGTTTCAAAGTGAATTTATTCTGAATCAATTTTGTCAATTATGAAACTATTGTGAAGGTTAGTAGTAATAGATGAGTCGATTCGCAACGAAATGGGACCTATCACTACTAAGGATCACAAACTTATTTAGTGCTATACACAGAATTATAAAACATTCGTTTTCGGGTCACCATCACCTCAGACGGCGAGCAGACAGACCTCCCCCGTCGTGGACGTCGACGACGCCCCCGCCCCCCTCCCGCCGAAGATGGAGAGCCTGTCATCGCCCCAGAATCACCGGAAACAGGGGCCGCTGAGGAAACAGGCCCAGGGGACAACCGACCGCCCAGGACCAAGAAGAAGCGCCGTCGTCGGCCGGCCCCAGAAGGTGAAGAGGCCGCAGAACCTTTGGCTGGAAGCGTGGACCAACCTGCGGTGTCAGCACCGAGAGGGGAGTTCGTGGGCGTGGCAGCCGGACTCAGAAATGTTATGGACAATGTTGAGGAGGTAACCGTAGCTGCTTATCATACAATGTTATCAAAATGACGGTTAATTAATCTTCCCAACAGGTGGCACCCTTCACCCTGTCCCGGATTTATGGGAGTAGTCGTCGCAATCAGCCTCTAGATGTCTCCACGCTGCCCAAAGCTCAGACACCGGAACCCAACCTTGAGGCAACGCCAAGGGACCTTCCAGGTTCTGTAGCGGGCGACGGTACTGCCAAAGCCAACGATGTGGACGTTTCATCCAAGACCCAAAACAACATCGCCAAGTTTTCAGGTGATAACACATGAATTTGGTTTATTAATTAAGAATTCTTTATATGTTGATATAAGTTCAAAGTTTGATTGAATTTCGTTTTAATTGGTTTGAACTTGTAACCTACAAATGCGCAAACCTTTAGAAACATATTCTATATCAAATTACACTATTCTGTTTATTTATTTTGTAGTTTTCATGCAATAAGATTTTAAATGGTACACTATCAATCGATATCATTGTGCAGTAGTCTTTGTACACTATCAATCGATATCATTGTGCAATAGTCTTTGTA